>APFE031406082.1:53621-68167 GCA_000404065.3 Pinus taeda
TCTTTCATTATACTTTGAAAAATTATATATTGTAGATGCATCGAGATGCATATGCTAGAGTCTGTCGGCCTGTTGGCTCAGCAAAAAAACAGATATATCAGCATAATTTGACTAGTTCATCACACAAGATGGTCATTTAGGTTCTTTTGTTTTATGTACATATTGCCACGCAGGGCCAGTTATATACTTTCCGTCCAAAAATGTATCAAAACACTATACAATTTGTTCAAAAATTATATCAGATATGCAGTTCATGGGCTGTTCACCCTGTGGTATTGAGGGTCTATGTATGGCCGATGATAGTATTGAAAAGCATTAGACCCTCGCTGCTCCTGGATCATCCACTCTCCTCAGGTTGGTGCAGTGGCCGCCTTGGATAATTCGTCGGCACTGCTGTTGTGTTCCCTGTAAATATGATTACAAGCTATATCATTAAAATGTGCCTTCATAACATTTATTTCATCTAATATATTGCTGAGTGTGTGAGTGTGGCATGCAGTTGTATTATTAAACCAGTCTATGATGATCTTTGAATCGCCGAAAATATGAATGTTCATGCAATTATGGCCCAATGAGAAATGCATGAGGTGACGAAGTGTAATGAGCTCAACGAAATTGTTTGAGCCAGTCCCCAAACCCATTCGAACTTTATAATAGTGCTGTTCGTTCATGTAGAGGATAAATCCACCCCCGCACCCCTGCTGTTTGGCTACACCATCAAAGAATGCCCATGGGGTATTCTTATCTATGAGAGGTGGGTCGCGGGGCCTTCTGGCTCGAGGTTGTGGTGGTTACATTACATCATTGAAGTCTGATATAATCTGTGCATATATGTGCGGTCAGTTTGCATTTTTACCATCAAATATGATTTGGTTCCGCGTCAACCATAATTTCCAGCTTATAATAAGAGGGAGACTCTACAATTTGGATCCCTTGTTTCGGTGGTTCCAATCTTCCCAGGCCCTGATTAAATCGTCACCCTCCCAGGTGCCCGTGAATTGAATTGTAGATGATATGTTTTGCCATAGTTCCTTTAGGGCAGTGCACTTCAGGAAGAGGTGTATTGTCAATTCAACATCGTTTTTGCACAGCGAACACCATGTTGGCCTGTGGATGGCATGGTGCATTAGATTTTCCCCAGTGGGGACTTTGTTTTTTAGTATGCACCAGAAGAATAATTTGGCCCGGCGTGTCGCTGTAAGTTTCCAAATGGTCTTCCACCAGAAAGTTATCAAGTCTGGAACTTTGTGAGATATCAACACTTGGTAGCCCCCCTTTGGAGAGTATATGTTGCTGTCAGATTGTTGCCATATAATTTCATCTGATCCCTCTTTTATTCTAATGTGAGATTCGTGAAGAGCTGTTATATATTCATTCCATTCGTAGTGCCAGCATTGGGGCAGATTGATTTGATGTGCGGATTTCCATCCTTGTGTGAGAATGGTGGTGTTGAGAGGGTTCGCAATATTTGTAAAGACCTTAATGTCCTGGGAGTGTATATACTGTATAAGATTCTTGGTTGAATGATGCCTTCCACCGCTCCCAATCCAAGGATCAATACCAATGCGAGCCAACTATCCATTATTTATTCTCCAGATCAGATTGTCCCTGATAAGAGGTAGTGAATGAAGAAGTGCCTTCCAGGCTGTTGAGATGCCAGTTTTGGGCCAGGTTGGGAGTCTAATCCATTCCATGATATTCATTGGCCAAACATATTTGTGATATGTGATGCTAGTCCAAAGGTTTTGTCCTGTGGGCAATGTCCACCCCATTTTAGCAGCAAGTGCTTGAGCGAAGAGAGGTAGGTCTTTCAAGCCCCAGCCTCCCCATTTCTTTGGCAGAGCTATCCTACTCCAGGCCACCCAGGAAAATATCCTCTTGTCTTGATTCCCATTCCATAGGAATCTGTTGCAAATTTGATGAAGCCTGTTCAAGATGTTTCTGGGTACCAGGCAAGTGCCATCCAATAAACAGGAGTGGCCTCAAGGAAAGATTTAACTAGTACAAGCCTACCGGCTCTTGATAGGTATCTGTGACTCCAAATTTTTAGCCTCTTCTCCAGTTTTGATACAATCCAAGTCCAATCAGCTATCTTCTGATTGACAGGCTTGATCCAATATCCTAGGTATTTTAGACCCCGATCAAGTGGGGTGATGCCATAAGGAAACAAACGGTGCGCATATTGGGACTCATGAATGGAGGTGCGGGTAAAAATGATGGAGGATTTTGAGTGGTTTGCTAACATGCCAGTGGCAAATGAGAAAAGGGATAGGATCTTCGAGAAGGAGCGGGAGTCCCTGATACTACCATCGAGAAAGATAATAACGTCATCCACAAACAGGAGATGGGTGAGATAGAAGTCATCTGATATCTTAAGACCACCAAGGTCACCATCCCTTTAGATGATGCAATCAACCGACTGAGGCCATCCATGACAATCAAAAAAAGAAGAGGTGAAAGGGGGCATCCTTGTCTGAGCCCTCTTTCAGAGTGGAAAAAATGTGATGTAGACCCATTAATGAGCACACTGAAGGTTGGAGTGGTAATACAGGCCATGATCCAAGTGATGAAGTTGTGAGGGAATCCTAAGTGGATGAGTAGCATCTTAATATATAGCCAGCTGACACGGTCAAAAGCCTTTGCTAGGTCGATCTTTAGGGTGATGGCCTTTAGGTGTTTGGTCCAAATGGAGTGGATGGCTTCCTGGGGCGAGCCAATTGCTTCATGGATCTAACGGTGATCAAGAAAAGAAAATTGTTGAGGAGCAATATGTCGAGACAGGATAGGGCGGAGACGATTAGCAATGATCTTGGAGATGATCTTATAGAGACGATTGTAGAGTGAGATGGGTTTGTAATCATCAAAAGAGGTTGGGGAGTCCGATTTGGGTATGAGAGCTATAAAAGTCGAGTTGATAGCATTATACATTGATCCGGTTACCCAACATTCCTCCACTACCCTTAGTAGATCATGGCTGAGCAGCTCGTAGAAAGTAAGGTAGAATTCGATGGTCCAACCATCCAGACCTGGGATTTTATCCTTTTTGAACCATTTCAAAGGGCCCTCAAGCTCCCCAGGAGTCACAGGGTCAAAGAGAGCCTCTGCTTCGTCCTCATTTACAAACCCGGGGAAATGACCAGCAATATTTATAATGTCAGCAAGAGTCGAGCCTGGAGGGTTTTTATAGAGATTCCTGAAGTGTGATGTTACCAGGTGAGAGAGCTTGCTGAATGTATCAGCCACACCTCCTTCCAGATTCGGCATGCTCCATATAGTATTAATGACTTTCCTGCCCTACGCATAATTGTGAAAAAACCGTGTGTTATCATCCCCGACCTTTAACCATATAGCTCTGCTACGCAGACGAATAGATTCCTCTCTATCTTTTAATATCTGAGATTTCTCTCTTTCGAGTTCCACTAGGTGGGATTTATCTTCAGCAGTAGTAAACCCTAGACCTCTTTCATCCATTAGGGTGCAGAGCTCAGCTTCTATGTTCAGTAGAGACGTATTTCCTTCTGATACTTTTCTTTGGCCCTTTTTATGGACAAATGCTTTAGCTGGGCTAGATTGGTACAAAATCCTTTTGCTAATGAGTCTGTTCTGTTAATCAGATTCACAGCCCAGAAGTCCGAGACCATTCGAATATAAGATGGGTCCTATAGCCAAGTGTAATTAAATTTGAAGGGGGCTTTTGGTTTTTGAAAAGGACCCGAGATCTCCAAGTATACAGGGAATGGTCTGATATGCCACCGGCTCCAATCCATTGTTTATATTGATGCAGTTGTTGAATAAGGGATCCTTTCATGATAAATCTATCAAGTCTGCCAGCTAGGGCCGCTTAGCCCACCCTTCTATTCCGCCAAGTGGGTAAAGGTTTGTTCATAGGGACATCTATCAGATTGTGCCTTTCCAATAGATCAGTCATATAGCCAGTGATCGAGTCGACCTGTGCCATGGATCCCCAGGAATCACCATAGCCCAGAGAGAAATTGAGGTCTCCTCCAATGATGATATTCTCCTTTGATATTATAGAAAGTCCAAGCAGCTGATGCCAAAATTGTTCCCTTTGCTGACAAGGACCATATATGTTTATTACCCAGAGGCTGGTCCCCAGCTCTGCTGAAAAGAAATCAATACCCATATACCCTCGACCACCCCAGGATGCAGTAACTTTAATGGATTTTGGGTTATAACCAATGGCAAGACCTCCGGATCGACCAGTAGAGTCTATGGAAAAAAATATCCACCCCGGGCACATAGAGTTTAATGATTTAGAGATGATATCAGCTGGGCCAAGAGTCTCTTGAAGTAGTATGATGTCAATAGGAGTAATCTCAAATAGTCTCCGCATGGCTAGTTTCTTTGGGGCACTAGCCAAGCCCCTGCAATTAAAGGTGAGGCATTTCATGGGGGAATGCTGGCAGGGGTGTTCGCTGCTCTAAGAACCCCATCAAGAGTAGATTGACGGCCAAAGGCTACTTCAACTCCAGCACGTCAGATATCCTTAGTAAGGTAAGCTTTTCTCCCCCGAGTCGTCAAGTTTGTTGTTCCAGGGAAGGCAAGACCCAGACCAATAAACTACAGAGGGGGATCCCGAGTTAAGATTCAAGGATGAAGGTTATAAGGATGAGCCTTTGACTCCTGAGGTGAGGAGGGAGATGAAGAGGGCGAAGATAGGGAGTGTAGGGAGGGGGTAGGAGGAGCCAAGGCAGAAGGGGATGGCAATGTGCAATGAGCAACATATATAGATGGTACAAGCATGGAGGAGTAGAGAGAAATACAAGAGTAGGGAGAGGATAGAGATGTACCCGAAGCTTTTGCTGCTTCTGCTGCTGCCCATGATCTGGTGACTGGTGGCGAGGGTGAGTAGTGAGTTGCAACCGCTGCCTGTTGTGCAATATTGGCCGAGGGCGTCAGACCAGGTGCAGGAGTGCACTAATTTGCCCGTACTGCAGTCTTGGAGGGTACAATAGGTGTGGAAGTATCATCTGCCTTCTTGTTAAGGAGGCAATCCTTAAATAGGTTCCCAACCTTGTGGCATCGACGACATCGAAAAGGAACCCCCTCATAGTCCAATATCTGAAACCTGGTGTAGTTCCCCCAATGTAGAGTGATTTTCTCCTCCAGCCCCTCGTGGGTATCCAAATATACTAGTATGCGAGCAAGGGTTTTGTTTCTTGATTCCACAAAGGTCTTGTAATGATCAAGATATGTCCCCAGAGCATTTCCTATTCGAATGAAAACCTCCTCACACCAGTGTTGTAAAGGGAGACTAGGCAGACGTACCCATAATGGACCAGCCCCAATTTTTTCTCTCTCGGGATCAAAGAGAGGGCTCCATCTCTTTAGCAGGACCGGTGCCATCTCAATGTGCCAGTATCTGCCGAGCACCAGGTCAGTGTAGGCCTCCTTTGCAAAGTGAAGAGCAAACCAACCTCTAGGTAGAACGTAAACCTCTGGTAGTTCATGGAGTACACCTCCCCAGATTTCTTTGACCCATAGCGTGAGTCGAGAAGCCGAATATGCCCTTCCACGAACATGGCCAACCAGAATAGTACGTACCATGGCAGCTGCTTCCCCGATGGCAGAGGTTTCACCAAACCGTATTGAGATGTCCTTTGAAGTTGATTTGACGCACTTTGATTTCCTTTTCCGCGAGCGAGGTGTAGATGGATGGTCTGTAAGAGGATCCGGTATGCCGGCCAGGGGGGTTGATCTAACCCTAACTGCAGGAGTCTCAAAACATCCTGATGGCGAGTGTAGAGTAACCGTTGGGTTAGGGGCCACCGGGGGAAGGGGATTTGCAATAGGTTCCGCGAGGAGGGAGATGCCGGGCGGATTAGGGTTGAATGGGGGCGACGTGGGCGCGATAGTAGAAAGGATGTTTAGGGTTCCAGGGGACAGAGGTGGCGAATCCAGAGCCGATGTTGACTGAGTGAGCCCTACTGGGGGCGATGCCGGTAAGGTAACCACCGGAGAAAGTTTAGGTGGGCAAAGATCGGACCGATAACCAGGGCCAGCTTCCAAAAATGCGTGGTTAGGGCCACCAAATATAATGCGGTCGGGGAGGGGGTCTTCGGTGAAGTCTACTTCCTCCAAATCCATTGTTTCGCCCAATATACCTGCAAAGGAAGACATCCCGAAAGCGACATATGGCCGGGAAAAACGGGATAGGAACAGTTAACTGTTGGCGAAGAGTATGCGACATAATGGTATCGGCTATAGTGGTGGCCTGCGGTTATCAGTTTCCTGCGGTTAGAGGGTTATCCAAAACCCTTGCGCAATCCTGCGGTGCCCGTGCGTTCCATCTAGGTGAATAGGATCGCTGTTCTGCTCGGCAACTTGCTTGTGCTCTGGCTCAGAACTTGTTCTGCTCGACAACTTGCGAAGGTAAGTTTTCACACCTCTCGACAACCTGTTCTGCTCCTACGTGCTCCTGCTCATAATGCTCAAGCCAGATTTTTGGTATGGCTCCCAAACCAGGTATTAAACACCTTGACCTTTTAATATATAGTTAGTTAGTTAGTTAGTTTGGGTTTTTTGTTTTGTTTTGTTTTAATTTTAAGCTAAATTTTTTATATATATAAAATTGGTTGATTTAATATTTGAAAATTTAATATATATATATCTGTTTTTATTTTATTTTATTAAAAATTTAGTATGTAATTATATTTTTATAAAAATATAGATATAAATCATTAAAGATTTTATTTATTTATTATTATTATTTATTTTTTAAATAAAATTCTGTATACAATAATTTCTTTATAAATTTGTAAATTTTTAACTTTTTAAAAATTTTAATTTTATTTTTAATATTAAAATAAAAATTATAGTGTGAATTTTTTTTTAAAGTAAATAAAGATGGTTTTTTTATTAACATAAAAATATATATATATATATATATATAATATATTATATATATATATAATATATATATATATATATATATGTTTATTAGGAAGATGGCATCAAGGAAGGTCTCTGTGAATATATCTGGAACAAAGGCAACAATTCCATCATCTAAAGTTGCAGGTGGACACCTTTTGAAGACTATCGTACATACCATAAGTAAAATTCGACCAACTGGCCCATCAAGTGCACCAAAGATTGTTTCTGAATGGATGAATTCACGAGAAATAAATAAAACAAATTATACATGGCATGTTCAAGATGTTGAATCAGATGATATTACACATCTCTATCTATACTATGGTATGATTTATTTGGGTGAACCATATGAGGTGATAGGTAGAGTACAAGACATATGTTTGGTGCCGAATTCACACACTGTTTATGTTGTTGCAAAATTGCCCAAGTCACATGAAAATGTTAGATATCGTCTCGAAAAGCACAAGTATGACACATATAAAAAATCTACACCATTGTGTGAAGAAATCTCATCCAACATTTCAAATAACATTGTCAATATGCTTATTTATATTTATGTGTAATGTATTTTTTTCCCATGGAAAAATTCGTAATTTCATTAAGAAAATAAATTACATTTTGTAGATGCATGTGCATATTCCGATATATTTATGCGTAATGTATTATTTTTTTTCAAAGAAAAAAGCGAACTTTTTATTAATGAGATAAAAATTTACATTGCATATGCCTTGGCATTCCTTTTGCTGTTATGAAATATATCATAAAGCTGCTACAGAAAACAAAACTATCTTTCCTATAAAAACACTTGTCTATGTATCTTCTGAAAACGTAAAACTCATAAATCTTTTTACGTTTCCAGCCACAAAGCTTGAAATACATTCCAAAAGAGCCATGTTCCATGTCTAAATCCGGGTCTCCTCGAAGGAGGAAAACAACCCAACAAAAATGTACTAAGAAAAATATTTTATGCTAGTTTTCAATATATAACAACATTCCAAAAAAAAAGATGACATGCATAGTGAAACTGATGGAAAAATGAAATTGAATCAGCATCCCGGAAGCTAGATGTGTGGGGGCTGATCCGACACATGGATCTGTCCATGATACTCCTCTGCTACTTTCCAGCTGCCCATATCCTGTTGCAAACCTTCCTTAGAAAGTTTGTCTGCTGAAACATTGCGCTCCCTGTATATATGGCACAGTGAGAACACATTAAAAGATATTTTTAAGGCCTGTATTTCTTCTAATAAAGGTTTCAACATATAATTTTTTTTTTCAGTTTCTTTGACCATTAACCCAGTTTATGACATTTAGAGAGTCTCCGAAGATCTGAATCGTGAAGATATTCCTTTGAATGAGCCAACAAAGAAGTAGTTTTAAGGCAAACATCTATGCAAAGTTATTTGTTCCTGAACCTAGCCCCATTGAAGCTTTTAAAGACAGATTTGCATTTACATGAATAATCATCCCTGCTCCAGCTTTATTATTCTGCGAAGCCCCATCAAAGTATGCCCATGGGATGCCTTCTTTAATCTGTTCTTCCCTTATCTGTCTAGGGGTTCTTTCCTCCTCTGATTCCGGAATGTTTGAGCAGATAGAAGTACATTGAATTGCTATTGAATCTGTTGTGGATTCCTTGTCCTTAAAAATGCACCTGTTCCTAGCAATCCAGAGCCCCCAACAGATGATGGGAGGTAGATTCCGCATGTTTCCCTCAGGATATTGTTTCCACCATTTGTCCCAGACCTCAGGGATATTTTCACCTACCCATTCTATCTTTTTGTTCATAAGTTTTCCAACCTCCGCCCACACATTTTTAATAGCTGGACAAGCTAAAAACAGATGATTGATGGTTTCTGCTTCAGATTTGCATAAGGGACATCTCCCCGGGCCTTGCATATATCTAGATTGTAGGATGTCCCATGTAGGAATTTTCCTTTTGAGAATGCACCAAAGGAATAATCTGGCTTTTGCTGGACATTTGAGTTTCGACAAATTCTTAGCCCACCATTCTGGTTCTCCCCATCCTTTTTTTGACATTAAGAATTTATACCCAAATTTTGGGGAATAAGATCCAGATTCCGCGTGAGCCCATACCAATTGATCCTGCCTGCCTTTTAACCTTACATTTGATCTGGATAGTTCTTGGGTATAATCCTTCCACTCGTTCCACCAGAGAGGTCTAAGATCTAATTCTTCTCTAGTTTTCCATGCTTGACCCCATATTGTAGAAAAGCCAACTTTCTCTACCTGATGCGTAATGTATTATTGTAATGATCATTAAATTTTTTATAAATGATTGATCATTGACATATTTTATTTTCTTTGATAGGATTTTGCTATGCTAGAGGGTATTTATTATATGGAACCAAATATTATGAATGTCATCAACAATTTCCATATAGAGTCAGAACAAGAAAAGAGAATGAGGCAAAGATCAAAAATCCATAACACTACAATGTTACATGCAGGGGATCAACAAAGAATCCATACGGTGGGTCAATTTAACAAAGGTAAAAATGTTTCTTTTGAAGATGTGGCAGTTGTAGCTCATGCTGAAGCTCAAAAATATGTTTCCACTAGTGGGAAGGAGGTTAGAATTGTTGTTGAAAAGGAGAAAAGAGATAAAACACCGAAAATAAAAATGCCCATGGATGTCGCTCTTCCACGTGATGATGAGGAGATTAGTTCTGTAGAAGAAGAAATGTTAACTAGGAAGAAGAAGAAATAAAAAAATTGGCGAATATGTTGAAATCATAGGCAACGATCAAGAACAAAGTGAAATTTCTAAAGGAAACAAAGAAATCATAACACTAGGTGCTGACTTAGAGGATGACATTATGAAAACAAAACAAAATTCCATTCAAAATCATATGAGAAAGAATAAATTAATTAATGGTGGCAAAATATTTGAGCTTAATGTCACCCAATTCTATAGGCCAAATGAAGGGCAATCTCAATATCAAATTAGAAAGGCATATCACTTACATGTCCATAATTTGAAAACATTGTTCAGGTACAATCCATATGCACATGTGGTGCCTTATGTGATTCTTGTTGATCCAAATCAAGTTCCCAATAAGGAGGCATTTGATAGGACACGATGTTTTGACTACAAATATTATGTAATTGGAGGGAACCATTCAACAGAGGCAAAAGACAATTGATCGAGGATATATTGGAAACTATCTTTTTGAAATAATGAAATGCATTGTTTATGCTGGTTTAACATAAGCAGAGGAAAAGTTATTGGCATGGGATCATAATGCAGATAATAATATAGAATGTCTATGACTTTCATTAAAAGGGTCAGATTTATTCATAATGAATTTTTAGAAAAATGTGGTGGGGATAAGCTTAATGTCAGTTTAAGCTTTCGGAAGGAATGTTGTATGGAAACAAGTTATCAAATTGAGGATAGAATCCAATCAAAAGGTGGCAAAGTAAATTCAGAACTATTCAGAGGCATAGATAACATTTTCCATTTGGCATTTAGAACAGGGGAGATATGAGAATTGATTGATGGCATTTTCAAATTGTGGGAGAATATTGGCATAAACAATTAGAAGGTTGAAAGGTATAAACCCATAATATGTACCAATAGTAAGACAAGTCCTGAAACGAAGCAAATTCTAGATGATATGACTATCACACCTTGGAGAATAATGCAAGGTGTGAAAGATGAAAATCTAGTCAAATCAATATTATGTCGTGTGAAGTCAGGTGAATTGTCATGGAGGAAATGTGCTCAAAAATTCAAAAGTAAGTTTGTTGAATTACTTTTATTTTTTCTTGGATTATAATTTTATTTTAAATATAGCATATTGTTGTTGGTATTATTTGTTATAAATATCTTTTTTTTTTTGTAATCTTTGGTAGGGCTCTCCGATTTTCATGTCCATTACACACCCCGCTACAAGTGAAGGGTATCCCAAGATTTGAACCCAAGACTTCCGGTTCGGTGAGACTTCATTTCCACGGCCACTGCCACTTGAGCTACCCCATGTGGACATTATTTGTTATGCATATCATTATATTAACAATTTTTACTTTATTTATTTAGTCATAAGATTTATACGAAAATACAAGAACATATGGTTAAAATGTTGAATGAAGAGAGTTGGAATGATGTTGTACTCAACTACCCAGAATCAAGTTCTACAAAAACACTTAAAGATTTTTATCTTGCATTCAAAAATGTATGTTGATTTTTACATACATTTTATTCATATATATATTTTTTATTATATTACTTATACTTATATTTATTTATTTCATTAAATATGTCAAAGAAGGTTGCGAATGGAGTACCAAATACTTTCAAAACTTTCATTGAAAAAATTAAATTGGAAAGGCTGAGAAAGCAACATCTACGGAATTTTGAACTTGACCCAACTCTTACTCATTTCATTTGGAATGGGCTAGCGACTATACAATATCAAATAATACAAGGTGACTGTGAAGACAATGCAAAACTCATACCTAAAAGGGAATATGCCCTAGTTATTGCAGACATTCCTCATGGTTTCAATTTCCCAAACATTGAATATGATAGTGAGCCTTACACTTATCAAAATTTTAATAAAGTGGTTACGGGCTTTCAAGAAGTCACAACATCACCATTTTGGATATTTGTGACATTTCATTCAGACACACAATTTGCAATGTTATTAACAAGCTTCAAGGGAAAATCAAACTCAAGGATGCAGCTTACATGGTAAGACATTGAAGTTGTATGTTTGATTAATGTAATTTTTTTGTATGTACAAGTGGATTGAACTTTTAATATGTCGTGTTATAGACAAAAGTCAAATATTATTTCTTCCAGAGATCAGCCAATTACAAGTGATTGTGAGTTCATCCATGTTGAATGTTGGGAAAAAGATGATAACTATAAGTCCATTCTTCTGAACCAAGTAGATGGAAAGAGTCATAGCCAAGCACTAGTTCATGATGTTGTCGTAAAAAAGTTAACATATGAGGATAAAGATGCAAAAGGTGAGATAGTTAATATTTATCAAAAACCACAAACCTTGATTAACTATCCTATAGATTTATGTTCAAAAGAAGAAGATTGAGTTTTGGATTTATTTTCATGTTCAAGTAAGTTTTATTATATAAAATTAAATTTTAAAATTTTTGTTTTTTTGTTTTTATGTGTTTATGCTAATTTAATTACTTATTATGTTTGTGCTTGATGATTAGGTACAACACTAGCATGTTGCCTACAAAAAGAAAGAAATTGCATTGCAATTGAAAGTGACCCTCTACAATGCAATTTTATTCAACAAAGAATTAATGCTCTTCAATTTCTTCCAAATGAAATGCAAGAAGTTGGTTTGAGGAAAAGAGATTTTAATGAATCACGTGTGGAAAAAAAGGCAAAGGAACCTCAACCACCACTATATGGAATGATTGGAAAATGAAACTTTGGGAGATTTGCAAGCATGAAAGATCCAATAGACGAGGAAAATGAGGAAACTCAAGCAGGAAATATTGTGGAAGAAGAAAATAATGAAGCTACAGAAGATGATGAACATGGATTATATGATATTGTTGATGACATTTAAGTAATGATTGCAATTCAAACTCAATTTTGAGAAATATTCATTAGTTTTATGAGAATTTGAGATTTTATGAAAAGAATGAACATTTGATTATTGTTGTTATATGTTCAATATTTGTATTATCTAATTTTCACTATAATTTTTATGCGAATTATTTTTTTGTAAAAACTCTGTGATTACTATTATTTCTTAACATAAAATTCATTAAAAATGCTTTTTAAAGTTTTTTCTATTAGGATCTTCCTATAAAAATCGTTTATTTGACATGTCATTTTTGACAAAAATTCTGAAAATGTGTATTTTTTTTCACTATATTTACATAGAAAATGTTTGTGTGTGTTTTTTTGTGAAATGTTTAAAATTATTGTGTTTTAGTGACAATTATTTGATGTCCATTGAAATATTAATTAACAATACATAAACATATAGAAAATAGTAACTTTAAAATATTGACCATTTATTTATTTATTTTTTAACTATGCGAAAAAATGAATATTTCATTACAAAGAAAATTGAAAAGAAAAATGAAAACACAAAAACACAAGAAATACACTTAAAAAAAAATATTACGGAACAAAGAAGACATTAGAAAATTTAAAGTGTCAAAAATCAACGCTCTAAAAAAAAGGGTTTGATGCTGCATCAAAACTTTTCAAAATCAGCATGAAAATCACTGACATCGAAAAAAATGTTCATACTCAATACAAATGAAAATTTAAAGTGCCAAAAATATGTTAAAAGAAAAGTTTATTCTGGGATCACCACTTTTCAAAATCGGGTGATTTTTTGCTACCTCAAAAAAACGGGTACCAGTTCACTTTCTCATTTGATCGGTAACTATGTTGAAATCCATATGACCTACTTTGACAATCCATGGAGAAAGTTTCATTTCCTCAATATAAGACTAAAAATGAAAATCCTAAATGTACGTTGTTCATACCTTATAAAATATCAAGGCTGAGTCGACAAGATGAGTTTTCTTCATTGAGTCTTCATGATCGGTGGATGTGATCACCTCTACAGCCAACAATGTCTTCAAAATCTGTAAGGATCAAAGGTTTTGTCCCTTCAAGGAGTCACAATGTGAGAAGGACATCTTCAACAAAAAAACACTCACAAATGTGTTTTCCTCTTTCTTGGGAGAATATGCTTTGTCTTTGGCCGCAACAATGTCTAAAATGTTGCTACCCAAATTGTACTAATTGGTAAATGTTTTATCTTATTTCTTGGGAGAATAGGCTTTGTCCTTGACAAAAATGTGTAAAATGTTATTGCCCAAATTGTACTAATTGGTGAAAGCCCTAATCGACAAGGCATGATTTGAGGGGAAATTTCTAGGAAGGTCACCCTTGTCATTTTAACAACCTATCCTTTGCACTTTAGGCGAGTTCTCCTCTGGATCAAGGGGATGACTAAGACCAAGCAATGAAGTACAAGGTGAATTTGAGAGTAGCCTTAGTAAAATGAGGTTTTGGAGTTTTTAGCATTAGTAATGGATGGACATAAAGATTAGTGCCAAATCCAACTAGGGAAATTGGGTGAAGGTGAATAAATGGAAATGAGGTGAAGGAGAAACTCTAAGATTTGGCCTATTTCTTTAGGGATTAGGGTTTGAGACTAGAATTTAGAAAACGATAATCTCTCACCTAATCAAGATCAATAATGAATTTTAAGGTCCACAAGAATGGAGCTTCAATGGAAGAAAATCTTCACCACCCAAAATCAATTATGACTTGATGAAGTTACTTAATACTTCAGTCAAGGAACCATAAAGAAAGACAATCCATGCTATCAAATAATCACCAAATCATCAACAGGGGAAAAACCCTAGAACCTCTTCCTTCCAAGTGATAACACTATCCTTTAATGGATTGATCTTGAAAATTCCATGATTAATCCTTATGCAACAAAATAAAACCAAGAAAGAAAAACTCAATAAATAGTGAAAAATTTCCTCTGAAGGCATGAATAGTGCTTTGGAATATGTGTGTTGCCTAGATAAGTTTGAATTACCCTAAAAACATGAAAATGCCGAATGAGTCCAACCACCCATGATGTTGGGTTGTGTTATATTCTTTCCACGGC
>APFE031406082.1:89952-106449 GCA_000404065.3 Pinus taeda
TAAATATATAAATGATTTACTAACTTGTGGGAGTCCTTTTCTTATATAGATTTACCTAATTTAACTATTTTTCAGGAATAATCATAATTAAAATATAATAATTATCTGGCTGGGGTCATAAGGTCAAAATTAGCCGTTATCAATCTAGCTGTTGGAGTCTCTGCCCATACTATTTAACTAGCTAAGCTGGATCGGTTCTTCAACTTGTCTTGATGATGAACCACACTGGCTGGTTCGAAACGTGTCGACAAAAGATCATTTATGTGATTTCGCTGGAAATTCTCTAAACAATGTTATGGATCACAGAATTCTAAATTCCTTAATAAATGTTTTCATAAGGAGTTTAAAATCCTTTAATTCAAGTGTGTAAAACATAAGAAAAGGAGATTCCTTTTGGGGTAATACGCTAAGGTCAGGTTATTTCTACTAGTTTCCTTGAGCCACCTGATTTGTGTTTGGCTATAACCCTTAATAGGTAGACTATAAGAGTCCTTTGTTCACACTTGAGAAATGTATAGTGGACAAAATTTAGGAATTTTACCCTATAACAACCCTTTTTGTTGCACCCCATGCATGTACATGCCACTATGTAAACCTATGTGAATTTGAGTAAAACTTCAATTGATCTTTAGCTGAAGGAGAAGGGCACAAATCTAGAATTCTGAAGGGAAGGTTGTCTAGTTTGTTGAATTCTTAGTAGAGTGTCATGATCAGGGCACACCTATATTATTTATTATGTCACCTATGAGCCTGACCATGGTGTCACCTACGCTAACAAGAATTAAAGTTTTAGAATGGGTAGTAAGCTTGAAGGACAATGACCATCCTCCTTGAGGTGGGGCTAAGGAGGGCAACTACCTCAGGATGATGAGAAGAAGCTCAACATGCAAGAGAACGCATGGATTGGTGTGGGATGTGTTCATTTATTAAACAAGTAGAGAAGTGGAGAAGTGATTGGCGAGAGGTAGTGAAGAATAATGTGGGTGGATGCAAGTAAAATACAAAAAAATGGAAGGAAATCTATGGAGAAGAATGATTCAGACTGGAATATGTGTGTCTAAGCTTGTATGGCTAATGGGAGGCTCAGTGGAGAATTCAACAACTTAGTGTTTGCTAAGTAAGTTGATAAACCACTAAATGCTTGTTGGATAAGTTGTGAAACCACTTAGTGCTTTTTAAATGGGTTGATAAACCACTTGGGTGCTTGTTGGCAGGTTGATGAACCACTAGGTAGGTAAGTTGAGCCACTATGGTGCTTCTTGTAAAGAGATGACATACAACTAAGTGCTTTCTTAGAAAGATAATAAACCACTTAGTGATTGTTAAGTAAGCTGATAAATCACCTAAACAATGGGCTATAGACTCTTGCAATGCTTGGCTTGAAAATCCAAGTGATAAACCACCTATATAGCGGTTTTAGTCTCTTGGAACAGAGCAATACCCTAGCTAAGCCTTGGGTAACGTCTTGTGCTTTTGTTTAAAAAGTAAGAGGGTTATTGTGGTGCTTACTACTTGGGGGGCAGTTGATAAAACACCTGAACAATGGACTCCTCCTCATAAAGGTTTGGTAAAGCCTTGGTGTGATCTTCTTTGAGCCTATGCCCCCTTAGACGCTAGGTTTGGATCAAGGGTGGTTAACTAAAAGAGAGGTTGTAGTGTAGTTGGCCTATGGGTTGGTGGGGAGTTGAATTCTCTCCTCTCATTGCTAACCATTTCAATTCAGACCGATATGTATAAAATTGTGTATATTTAGCCCTTAGGCTGTGATAGCCTTGTTATGATGATGAATGTTACTATGATCATGCGTATTCATGTATGGGTGTTGAATGTTGTTATTACACCTATTGTTGGCTATCTTGAGTGTTATGCTTCAATGACCAAAGCATCATGGATTTGATACTCTTTTTATGATTTATTAGTTAGTTGTGTGCTAGTAGATGAGTGTTTGTATGACTATAATGACATACTTATAACTTGTGAAATTAGTTGAAAACTATAAGTATCTGAAGCATTTATCAAGTTACTATTTGTTTGAATGAAAACTATGAATGATTCATTCATAAATCACCATAGCAAGAAAATTCATTTTAACCCATGAGATTGGAGCTTCAAGCCCGTTTCACCCATGGAGGTACATGTTTAAGCCTTAATCATATCTTGCATAAAATTTGGCATTTAGGATGATCCCACAAGTCTTCATAATTTCGCCAAATCACAGCCTTGTTAGCTTGATTGTGATTGGGAGTAACATGGTCATCCAGGCTCTGGAGGTGGTAAGCACCACTATCACCATACACATGACTAAATGATAGAGGGCTTGATTTTATACCTTGGGAAACGGTTGGGATGGCCCCACTCTTCAGATGACATGACAATGTCACGAGGGACCCATAGACCCCAGATGGTGGTGTCACGTAGTCATGCCCTAGGAGTCTACAATGCCAAAATGCCACAACTGAGGAAGTCAAGGTCGGGGAAGCCTGATGGAATAGAGGTAGATGTGAGGCCAAAAGTGCACTAGAGGGAATGTTGTGTGATGAGCCAAATGCAAGCATCTAGGGTTTGGTGGTGGAAAGGGGTGTACACCTTAGTGGAGGCCCATATGTGCAATGGGCTAGATGGGCTTCACCCCTTTCATGTTGGACACATCACATGATAAGAGTGGGCTAGTTAAACTAGTGTGTTCCATGCCAGTTGAGTTGAGCGCAATGGTAGATTTGTGGATATAGGGGTCTAAAGGAACACAAATCCAAGTTGCATTGCAACATCGAATTCACTAAGGACCGAATAAAACAAGAAATGGCCACGAACATGAAGAGGGGCATACTTGGTGGGTTGTGCACTCAAGGTGATGTTGTATTGGTTTTTAGGAGGTCATGTAGCCATTGATGATGAGGTGGACTAAATTTTTGGATGTGGTAGTGCCATGTGGACCCAACATGGGTACAACGTGGTAACTTCATGCTCATGCGGCTCTCTTTGATTGGTAAAATTTCATCAGGGCATATATTTCAATCCAGAGTTGGATTGAGATAAAATTGATATTTCCAGAAATTTCTCGATGAACTGCACATGATGGATGTATTAGTTCAAGTTTTAATTACATTAATGTTTATTTTCCTACCCCATCTTCATAGTATACCTTTAAGGTTGAGCGAAATATCAAGTAAC
Source organism: Pinus taeda (assembly GCA_000404065.3). NCBI lineage: Eukaryota > Viridiplantae > Streptophyta > Pinopsida > Pinales > Pinaceae > Pinus > Pinus taeda. Next base: position 93,124 of record APFE031406082.1, read on the forward strand.
ACATTCCACGATCTAAGATAGTACAAGGGGGTGGGAGGGAATGTTATATACCTAGATGGAATTTGTGCCTTACATTCACACCAAAGATAACTAGTTTTGACTATAGGAAACATTGGTAGTTCCATAAAGAGATGCTCTCAATACCCTTCACTGTAATTGTCTTTTCCATATCTTAACTTATCATTTTTAGTGTATTTATACCCCATCTATTTAGATCTTTTAGAAGGTCCAATTGAATTTGAGTGCAAGGTCATTAGAGTCATAAGACATATGCTTTTACACTTCAACCCCAATGTATGAAAAACCTCTATATCAAAATTACATATGATGATTTAGTGAGACGTTCAAACATTGTTGCACCATATGCACATATATTACAGTTTTTTGCATATCCTTTTTAACTATACTCCCATTTCTACTATTAGCATTATTTCATTGCCCATCTACTTGACAAAAAGTTTGAGACAAGTTGGAATCATATAGAACCCTTAGTCAGATATGTGTTCCTATAGGCTTAAAGGACATCCTCTAGCATTTCGACGTATCATTATTCCTTTTGTTTTTCTAGCTAGGTAATTAACAACTCCCTTGCACTCACCCTTGTGAGCAACACTACTATGGCCATTGTTCTATGATCATCCTTGATAAGCTCCTTGCCCTTGAGATATCTTTTTGGGAACCTATCCCCATCAAGTTTAAGTTCATAAAAAAACCATCCCCAATGATAGGACAAGATGTACCACCACTTCCTAACTTATCCCACAACACCATGGTTATAGCTTCCTCTAAGAAATTCAGTAATAGTAAATTTGAAAAATGCAACTAATTGTACTATTTTCCTTTTTATCCAACTCATTCCAATCTTCCTCCAACATATTTATAGGTGAAATAATATGATCAATGACCCACAATTCTTTGTTTACCAAAGGATTCTCCGCCTTTTGCTTCCATATCTCAAATCCTTTCCCATTAGATTTCTTGATATTGGTTTTAGAATTTTTCTTCCTTCTTTTCTAGTACAAGAATCACAATTTTAGAGATCCGATCAAAATGAGGTTTATCATAGACTCAATCCAAAATCTTAACTACAAAGGTGTCCCACTGAAGCCAATAAACGTACTATAATGCAAAATGAAAATTTCAAACTTTCAAAACAAAGTAATAAATATAAACATTCTTTATAGAATGGAAAAATAAGCAATACCATTCATATGCATTGCTCATAAATTTAACCTAAAACCTCTTTATTGGAAAAAAAACACATGTTTAGATTAATGCCTCTAACTCTCATTTTATTAAATTCACCATTCATAATATAATCTCATAAAACCAAAACCCTAATATATCTAACCAAATTATATTCGTCAACTAAAATTGTATTACTTTGAGTTGACATACCACTAGCTTAAAAACACCAAAAATAAACTTTAAAAATAAAACCAAAAAATCATTTTGAGAGCTCTTACTCCGCTTGCAACGTGTAGCATTCCTTGCTTACCATACAATATATAAAATTAATCATGTTAAAAAATATTCACTTTTTCTTTTAAAAAAAATAAAAAAATCCTATTTATACAAATTTTAAATTCTTAACATCATTACAATTCCGACTTTATTAACATGTTTATATATATAGATATATATAAACCATAAAAATATCACAAATATTTTCTTTACATTTAATCAATACCTAATACAACAAATATTGTGTGCGCTTCTCATTCTCGTGGTAGGTAAGGGAGTGAGACTCTGTTTATCCATTAACTCTATACATGTGCAACTCGACCATAATGACGTTAACTCTATACATGTGCAACTCGACCATAATGATAAATGATTATAAAAATAAAACTTAATATCCAACAATTCAACAATCCCCATACCTCATAATATATACCCAAATGGAGTAACATAATTAATATTATCCATAACTCTTCTTCCTCCCTCTAAAGTGAAAACCTCATTTTTTTTCTGTCACTAACACGATAAGAACCCATAATACCGCTCCTATTGATAAATGATTATAAAAATAAAACTTAATATCCAACAATTCAACAATCCCCATACCTCATAATATATACCCAAATGGAGTAACATAATTAATATTATCCATAACTCTTCTTCCTCCCTCTAAAGTGAAAACCTCATTTTTTTCTGTCACTAACACGATAAGAACCCATAATACCGCTCCTATTGATGAGCAATAACAATGAGAAAAAACCATAAATACATTCACACATTAGATCCAAAAATGTTGTTGTAAAGTAGCAATAATTAACTATTTTGTTTGTCTTTGAACAATTCAATTAGTAATGGTCGTAGAAATAAAGTCTTATTGAATCAAAAGTCTTGGATTCAAATCTTGTATTATTCCTCAATTTTCACTACAACACTTGGCGACAAACTGGTAGAACTCCAGCTTTTCTATTTTGGTTCATTGACAATACAAGGCCTTGGTCTTTCAGGGACTACTGAATCGTTGTGTGGGTTGATTCAACTTCCCTACTTACCCCATGGATAGACATGGTTCATCCCTTTGCAAACTCAGTCAAACACAACAAAATTTCAGCTTGATCACAATTTTTCAAAATCGCGAAGGGTAGTTTAGATCGTGAGTTGAAGATTTTCAGAGTATAAGTTTTCATCTTTGGTGTTTCTCTGCTTCCAGCAGGCCTGGACAGTACCCCGGCAGTGTCACGTAGAAACACACACATTGCTCCACTGCCAACAAGCCTGGTTAGTACCCTGGTGGAGTTGCATGCTTCACCTGTTTGCGCAAGAAGCCTTTCTCTTCTTTCACCTTTGTATTTTTTAAGAGGACTATGCATAGGCACTTATTTATTTTTGGGGCAGAAGGGGGATCCTGACTTATTGAGAGTAGAAGAGGTTTTTCCTCCATACAAGCATGTAAGACCTCCAACATAGGTTTGCTCATTTAGATTTTCCCCTTCTCCATTTCTACTAGTTGGATGAGCTTGAACACACATAGCAGAAGGTTGAGCACGGTCATGAGGTTTCCCAATGTGGACAAAGGTTCATGGCTGGACCAAAATATCCCTTGTAGATGGCTTGTATTTTCCATTAAGACTTCATCGGCCGAAGGTTATAACCAAGCACAGAGAAGATGAACACAAGACTAGCCAAGTGTTGCACCATCATAAGTCTCTTCATATCTTAGTCACATACTCATTCAAAAGCCAAAACTCAGTAGATGGCGGCACTTATTTACAAAAAACAAAAATAGCAAGGTATTAAGAAAACCAAACAAAACAAAAACAAAAATAGTAAGTAAGGAAAAAAAAAATGAAATAACAAGAAACAAGTAGACTATGTACATGGCGCGGGGCGCGGCCCGACCTACTAAAAGTAGTGCTTTAGATCTTGGCCATTGACAGGAAGGTTTTCAACCCTCCCATCAAGTGATCGCACACGGTATGTGTGTGGGCCAAGCTTCTCATGGACTGTGTACAGACCAATCCATAGGGACTGGAACTTCGTATGCTTGCCTTTGTTTTCATGGGACTTATCCCATTTCAAGACCAAGTCACAAACACCGAAGTTAGCTTCCCTACAGACTTCTTATCGAACTATCTCTTGATACGGTTATGGTGGAGTGTAAATTTTTATTTTGCTTTCATTCTTTCTTCCTGAAGCTTGTGGAGTGTATCCATCCTACGCTGAAATAGCTAGCAAGGCTTGCCTTGGGATTCTTTGGATAGCTGAAATGCAAGCAAGTAGATATTGGGTGGAAGGATGGCTTCTTTATCATAAACTAGGAAGTACGGTGAGGTATTCAAAGAGGGTTTGGGTGTTACACAGTCAACCCATAATACATTCGTCATGGCAGAATGCCACTTGCACTGCTAAGAGAAAACAATCTTTTTTATTATGTGTTTAAGGTTTTTGTTCGTGGATTCTGCAAGACCATTTCCATGCGGGTAGTAGTTAGATGAGTGTTTCAGCACAATACTGTTTTGTAATGAAAAATCATAAATTTTTAAAGACAAAAGTACGTTGCATTATAAAAAACAAGTGATACTTGAACGTTGAAGAGTGAGATGATGTTCTATAGAGGAAGCTGATGACCTCTTGGTCGTTCACTTGTTTGAGCGGAACTGCTTCTGTCGACTGCATGAAATAGTCAGTTGTTGTCATAATATAGCAGTGTTTTCTTGACGAATGTGTGAAAATCTCCCCAATGATGTCCAGGCCCCACTGTTGGAATGGTTCAATGACTGTAACAAGGTGCAGTGGGACTGTTGACCTTCATGTTTTGTCGGCGCATCGCTGGCAGAGCGAGTAATTTTGGGCATATGCATGTTCATCCTTGAATAATGTGGGACGGTAGAAACTAGCTCGCATAACTTTGTGTGTAGCGGTGTTTCTCGCAAAGTAACTCCTAGAGGGTTCGTCATGCAGATCTTGTAATACCTTCTCTGATTGAAGTGCCTCCAGGAATCTGAGAAAAACTATGTTGTTGTGCTTCATGTAAAGCACTTCATGCACCAACTGATATGCTAAAGCTTTGAGGTGCAATTCCCTCTTCTTTCTAATGGAAAAATGAGAGGGTAAGATGTCGTGCTCAAGGTACTAGCGTACATCTATGTACCAAGATGTTCCATCTTCAATGGGTGTCGCTTGCCTATATCATACATCTCAACTTGCTTCTCCCATCCGACGAGCTCTTCCTCACCCTTCGGTGTGTGCACTACTTTAGCTGCAAGTCTATAGAGCCCATGCCCTTTAACCGTGTGAACTGACTTGATTTCAAGATTGTACTCTTGCAAGATTGTCATCTAGTTCACACATCGTTCACCCAGTTCTTGTTTTACAAGCAGTGTGCAGGCTGCTGGGTGAGGGACGTAGACTATGCATTGGTTCTTTAGCAATTAGGGCCTGAAGTGTTTCACTACCTTGTAAACCACATATGATTTCTTGTCAATAGCAAGGGAGTTGAGTTATGGTCCTTGCATGCTTGTGCTCATGAAGGATATGGGACGTTCATCGTTCATCTCGTCCTTTTGAGTGAGTACTGCAGTGAGCAAATTATCAGAGGTCAAAGTGTATAGTAGGAAATCCTTCTTGAAGTCTGGGTTGTAGAGTATATGTTCTTCTGCAATAGCCTTCTTGATATGGGTGAATGCATATTTTTCCCTCTTTCCCCAACTATAGACTGCATCTTTCTTAATCATGTCATGCATGGGCTTGACTATCTGTGCGTCATCCGAGATGAACTTTCGAAGGAATTTAATCTTTCCCAAGAAGGATTGCATGGCTTTCTTGTTGGCTGGGTGAGGGATATGTGTGATAGTTCGGACTCGGTCTGGATCAACTTTGATCCCACTTTTGGAGACAATGTGTCCAAGAAGGTTCCCCTCAGACACCTCAAATACGCTCTTTTTGGGATTCAAGGAAATATTGTATTTCCAGCATCGCTCAAAAATTTTCTTCAGATGGCATATGTGGTCCTCACGTCTCCTTGAGAACACAGTCACATCATCGAGGTATACCACTACGCACTGTCAGATGAGTAAGTGAAAATTGATGTCCATGGTGCACTCGAAGGTTGCGATTGCATTCAAAAGCCCAAAAAAAATTTGTCTGTATGCGAACGTACCCCACTTGGTATATAAAGTAGTCTTAAGTATGTCAGGTTCTGCTAACGGAACCTAATTGTACCCTGAAAAACATTCGAGCAAGGAAAACATTTGTGCCCCCGATATTGTTTGCAAAATGTTGTCCATAAATGACACGGGGTAGTTATCTTTGTCTGAGGCATGGTTCACATCCGAAAATCAACACACAAGTGGATTTCCCTAGACTTCTTTCGTACAGGAACAAGCTTTGAAACCCAAATGGAATGACAAACTTTGTATATGATCCGTGCATCCAACAAGTTGGTGAGCTCTTTCTGTATGAGGGGTTCAAGTGACAGATGTACTTTATTAAGCTTCTGCTGATATGGCTTGACCCCTTATTTGATTTGGATGATGTGTTGGATTATCTGTGTGTCATAAGTTTTCAGATCATCGTACGTCCATGCGGACACATCTCGGTATTGCTTGAAGATGCGAACAAAGGCTTGCCACTCTTTCTGTGTGCAACATGTGTCGAGATTGACAAACTTCAGAGCTTTTTTTGTTCCCAAGTTGATCAGTTCATGCATCATGGTGGAATTGTGGGTTTTTCTATTCCTTGACCCCTAAAAACGTTCTTGCAAGTCGTAAAGCTTCTCCAGTGATGTAACACCCTTCGTGATAAGGTGGCCTTTGCTATCACTAGCTTCTACTTGCAAAGATCGCTCATGCTCGTCATCATTTATCGGTGCATCTTTGAAGACGTCAGCGTTGGCCATAAAATGCAGTATCTGTTGATCATCATTAAATAAACGTAATTTATTCATGTTATTCGGGATAGATGGTTTGTATAAAATTTCAATAATAAATCTATCCCAAATCAATGACATTCTAGAAGTTGCGTTTGCGAGAGCATTGGAGGTTGTATTACGCGTACGTGGTACAAAAGTGATGTTAAATGCTTGGATGTTAGAGATCAATCGCCATACCTCTTATTGGTAACTTTTGAGATGCGGTGAAAAACAATGAATGGTGTTACGTACCTACCGTACCACTATCTCTGAATCACCTACCATTTTGAGTGCGACCACACTGAGGCTGATGGATTTTTGCAATCCTAACAAGAGTGCTTCATACTCAGCAACATTGTTCATACACTTGAACTCCAAGTGACCTAAAACCAGATGCTTCCTGTTGTTTGGGTCGATGAAGAAACACCCAACGCCTGAGCCATCCTGTGTCTTTGATCCATCAAAGTACATGGTCCACAACTCTTCTGTACACGGGTTGTTCGACGCGCTTGTACTACTATTACTGCTTTTGCTACTACTACTACTATTGGTACAGTGTACTATACATGCTTCATTACCATCAGTTGGGCAAGGAAGGAGATCCAACTATGTGTTCAGTGGGGTTGGAGCTGGTCGTGTAGGATAACACCCCAACGTTGTTTCCCAGAGGCAGTTTCAAACATGAGTTCTACGAAGGCCAATGATTCATTCTCGCCATTCAGGGGAGTGACATTGTGCCTCATATACCTCTCAGATACCATCCAAATTTTATTGTTTTTTCCCTTATACAGAGGCCAAATGTGCGACCAGTCTGTAGCGAAATATCCATTCATCTTACTGGACCAGTCTTTGCTGAGTAGTAAATCATATGCTTCGGTATGTCCACAACAACAATGTTGATGCATTGGTGGACTCAACTATCATGATATAGTCGGATGATCACATCTCAAAGTTCACCAATGGATGGTACAAATTTTTGATCAATTTGGATGATTTGTACGGATGTCTTGCTCCATTGTGCATTAACATTTTTAGCAATGGAGAGCAACATGACGTTGGCTGCCGCACCAGAATCAACCAAATAGTTGTGAAGATTATAGTTAAAAAATTCAAATGAGAGAAGGAATGGAGGGAAACCTGAGTTTGCTTCTTCCATCCAGAGTGTGTTTAGCACAATGGAAAGTGATTTGAGAGGTGTAATTGCTCCCTTGATGGTAGAGGTTGCATTGTCTATTGCTGTCTGTACCAATGTCCACAACAGGATGTCTCGCTGACTCTGGATCTTAGCTAGCTCGAACAAAATGATGTTCACGCGAGTTTTCTTCATGTCATCTACAATGTTGTAGTCTAGAGGTGGTAGAATCACCAAGATTTTTGGGGTAAGACTGATGTTCGTGTTGTTTGGCGGAGTGTTCAACATTTTGTTGCTCATGGACATACTTTTGTCTGCTGCCATCTTCTAGGACTTTCTTTGTGTTTTCTGCTTTAGGGAAGCTCGTGGATCAACCTTTGTCAACAAAAATCTCATCTTTTCTTGCGCTTCCCCAAATGTAAGGGGAGCCCCTTTACTCCTAAGATTGTAACAGTCATTTTTCTTTGGGGTCTATTTCTTGGTGTTCGCCTTCAACGCTACTTGCGAGAACTGATACATGTTCACCATAGCCCATAACTTAATGCTTCATCAGATGCAACATCTTTTTCATTACCCATACCTTCCTATTGTTCCTACATATTGTTTTTTGCGTCAAATGTATGACTACATACAGAGCTTGCAACTCTCTTCCAGTCTGAAAAAGATTTCTCTAGGTGATGTTCTTCGTGAAATGAACATAATTCAGAATTTATGCGTTGATCGAGGTGGAACAAAGAGCTTTGTGCAGTTTTTGCAGTGAACTGGCTGGTTCCTGATGGCATGCTTCCTTGTCTGTGCCTGGCTAGGTGGTTTCTTGCAGACATGTCCATTTTCCATGTCTAATCTTAGACACCTCTGTTGCCAAGTTCTTGACGAGGCGAGTGAGGGTTTCAATATCATTGCTTTTCTTGTCTTTACCTTTCCTGGCCACCGCTGGGACTTCCTACTCACATCCTTGGAGTCCTTTATTAGCTCATCATCCTTGATGACTCCAATCACACGCAATTGTTTCTCAACAAAAATAGCCTCTTTGCAGTTTTCCAATAGCGTTGGTTTCACAACTTGCTTGACAAACTACACAATGTTGGTCGACAGTGCGGACATGTAGTAATCAACAGTGATGGAGTCACGAGGTTTTATGTATGCAGAAAACTTGTTCAATATGCGTGTAAACCTCTGATTGAATTTTTTTACCTTTCCTTTCCCCTCCATCTTCAGGCTCCCCAATTCTTTGAGTAACATGGTTGGGGTCTTGTCGTCAACATGATTTTCAAGAAACATGCGTTTCAATGCACCCCAGTTCTGTATGGAGTTCGCTGGAAGGCTATGATACCATGCAACTGCACGACCGTGTAAGGTACATTGAAACAATCTAGATGTTATGCCATCATGTTGTACCTGAAGGGTCTGTAGTTGCAGGTAGAAGTTGTCCAAATGGTCTTCTGCCTTCACTCTTCTGTCAGGGTTGAACTTGATGTTCATTGTTAGGCCCCTATACTACTAGTGTAACCCCTTATTGTTATTAGTACAATCCACTTATTATATTGATGTACCCATGTAGTGCCCATATTGTTACTATTGTGCCCCATAGAAGCCCACTATTGTTATTATTGTGCTCTTAAATTATTATTATTATGTCAGCTCTGATTATGTTATGACCCCTTAGACTCCCATATATGTAAAAGAGGTCTTTTCATTTGTATCATCCAAGAATTGTTCATTTATGTAATGCAAAGGAGGTTTCCCCCTCGAAGAGGCTGAATTCTAAGGCATTCATCTATCTTTTCTATCTTTTCTTGAGCTGGTTCCATAACATTTGGTATCAAAGCTTTGGATTCTAGGGTTTCACTGCTCCAAATAGGTCATCGTGGAATTTTCACTATAACTTTTTTTATGCAATGTTTTTGAAGCGAAAAATATCCCATTTGAGACAAAATCACACTGAACCTCAATTCCGAATTTCAGAGCTTTTCACGCTACATTTGCGGAGGCATGATCTGAGGAAGTTGGTCTTTTTGCAGACTCCTAAATTACATTCCAAACATGTGACCTGGGGATAATCATCATAACTTTCTCTCTAAGCATCGGATTTAAATTTTGTATGAAGGTATAGAAAGAGGACGGATTGTAGTTTCTTATATATATTTTTTAGTGCCATAGGTTGAAACAGTGACACGTGGCACTTCATACAAGTTCGCTCTTCTGGAAAGGTCTATAATCAGGTCATCTTGGGAGATTTCTCATAACTCTTCCTTGAAGAATCCAATTTGGATCAAACTAGTGGCATTAGAAAGAGGACACATAGAGCTACTACAAGTCACAATTTCAGAAATTAAATATCTGAAAGTACAAAGTTACATTCGTTTCAAGATTAAGCTCCTAAAATCAAGAAAAAGAAAAATGAGGAAGTTTGATGGCAAGGATCCGGTAAATTGGATACTTCAGATGGAGCAATATTTTGATCTATTGGTGTACCACTGTTACAAAAGGTATATACTGTATCTTCATATTTAGAACCAGATCAATTTTTATGGTATGAAGGGCTTTATTCTCATAAACAACTTGTTACGTGGTCAATTTTCAAGGAGGAAATGATAGCACATTATGAGGATACAAAGAGCAACACTTTCTTTAGAACAACACCACAAAAATTAGAAAGAGTAAAAGGGCTTTGTGACATATTGGAAAGCAAAATTATGGAAACCAGGAAGCATACCCCTCACAACTATAAAATGGAATGTTGTTTCTATTAGCCTCCAACCTACAAGGTTACCACAACAATTGAAGAAAAAAAGAGAGAGGGATTTGTTACATGTGATGCAAATGCACTAAAGGTCATAAGGTGCTAAGAAAAAAATATTTTACATGGTATGAAGAGGAGGAAGAAAAGGAAACAAACATCAAAATAAGAAGATATACGCCAGGACCCACACTAAGAAAAAGAAATGAATCAGACCATATCTTGTAAAGCATTGGCAATAATTACCACTCCTCAAACCTTAAGATAGAAAGGACATATCAAGAAGAAAAAGGTGCAAGAAGTGAAAGATCACATCGAGAAAGAAGAAATGAATCCAACCATATCTTGTAATTCATTGGTCGAAATTACCACTCCTCAAACTATCAAGATAGACATATCAAGAGAAAAATGTTCAAAAAGTGAAAGATCACATCGAGCATCAAGAAATGAATCCAACCATATCTTGTAAAGGATTGGAAGAATTACCACTCCTCAAACTCTAGAGATAGAAGGACATATCAAGAAGAAAAAGGTTCAAGCAGTGAAAGATCACATCGAGCATCAACAACAAGTTCTCCAACTTTTAAAGGATAATGCCACTTCGGTACAAAATCAAACAAAACAACAGGTAGATCAACATCATAGTGAAAAATGTTTTGATGAAGGTGATTGGGTATTTTTACGGCGACATCTCAAGCAAGCTATTTATGAGAAGGAAATGTTGGCAATACTACATGCACTTAAAAAATGATGACCTTGCCGAATGGGAAGGCTCTTCAAGGTAAAAATGGATCATGACAGACTTAAATACTTTTTAGAACAACTGTTATCCTTAGAAGAACAAAAAAAATGTGTCACAAATATGTTGGGTTATGACTTTGACATCATCTATAGAAAATGGAAGCAAAATTTTGTTGCAGATGCACTCTCAAGAAAGGGTGAGGATGTGGAAGCATTGTTTTGTGATATTTCTATTATCCAACCATATTGGATAAATGAAGCAAGGGATGAATGGAAGAAGGATGAAGAAGTATCGCCAGTTATTCAAAAGTTGCAAAAGATCCCAATTCAAACAACGTTGCCAGAAATTAAATAGGAAGGAAAAATCATATTGGAACCTGGAGCAGTCATAGAAATAAGAACCCGACAACTACGATATCGATCAATTTTAGAGTATCTCATCAAGTGGAAGAACTTACCCACTGAAGATTCCACATGGGAGGACAAGAATTTTATACAGAAGCATCAAGAACTACTCAAGCGTTGAGGACAACGCTTTTTAAGGAGGGGGCATGTTAGGCCCCCTATTAAATTGTAACCTTTTGGTATAATAACAACCACTTATATATGATGACCCATGTTGCCCATATTGAGACATTATTCCCCATAGAGCCCACTATTTCTATTATTTTGCCCTTAAATATATTGTTATGCGGCTCTGATTATGTTATGACCCCTTAGACTCCTATATACAGAAAGGAGGTCTTTTCATTTGTATCATCCAAGAATTGTTCATTTATGTAATGTAAAGGAGGTTGCCCCCTCAAAGAGGCTGAATTCTAAGGCGTTGATCTATCTTTTCTTGAGCTCGTTCCATAACATTCATTCTCTCTACGTGCTTTGGCATCTTGTGCAAAGAACTTAGGAGAGCCAACGGTCCCTAAGTAATCCATTCTAGATTTTGGTCAACCATATCTTCTTCTTCGTCGTCCTCATCCTCTTCTTCAGAATCTGATGGTTCTAGTTCCAAGTTTGTTGGTTCGTCTCTACCTCCACCTTCTCTACTGCCTTCCCCTCTGCCTCATGTATCGGAGTCTAATCCTAAGATCATGACAGTGTCTCATTCCTCTTGTCGGAAGATCGTAGGTTCCTCTCCATCTTCAATAGTTTCTGCCAGACCTTCAAATGTGGCAAGAACTTCTTCTTCCACTGACAGTACAACAACCCCTGTGGGAGTGGCTTTTGGTTTCCTTGATGTGTATGGAAGATGTTGTATTCCTGGGATCAGTCTAACTACTTTCGATAACTGGCGGGTAATGGGATGGATGAAACAAAGGTGATGATATGGAATTTTGTGTTTAGTATTGGGAGGTGAGAAGTAACCAACTATAGAGTCGCGCATAGGTGAGAGGGAGTGTGAGTTATTTCCTTGACCAGATGGTTGATGAGTGAGTGTGAGAGGACGTTCAACCATAAACAACTGGTTGCCCTCCTTCTAGTGCCATAAATGTTGACAGTGCTAGACTTGACAAAATTCAGGGGATCTCCCCGATATGAAGTACCAACTAGACCTGACACCGTTTGGAGTGGGAGTCTCATCTGGTATGGTGGTATGGTTTCCATTATCTTAAATATTTTCCTCAACTGTTGCTTGTCAGCATAGGAGAGAGTTCTGCTTTGTCTTCAAGTAGTGAGGTTCGCGTTCCTGGTGATTGCTAGTGTTACTTGTGTCAATGGTTTTTTCACCACAGAGGGAGAGGATCAAAGTGAGTCCTAAGTCGGATGGGAGGAAGCCTCAACTCTGTTAGGAACACACAACACAACAGGATGTGCACAACTTCCGGAGGAGCATTCCACACGGATAAGGTAGTCACAACACACAAAGAAAGATAACACATACAATGCACAACATAGGATTCCGCGTGAGTGCGACAACCATTATAGCAAGTTTTTGTGAAAGGTCATCTAATGTCCGAGGAGGTAACCAACACGAGCAGGATAGTGTTAGCAACCCATACAATGCATTTTCATTAAAATATGTGTATTACAACAAATGAATGAGTTCATGTGTTAAACACAAGTTAAAGGAACATGTATTACAAGTGTTCAAGATTAGTCTTACAATAGTGATAACACATGTGTGAAAACATGTTGGCCTCTTAGCAGGCTTCTAAATTAAGTGAAAGTTCCAAGACACATCATTACACCATACATCACTAGCCCCGTGGGTGGGGTGTTAGAGGCACTATTTACTCCTTAAAGAAAAGATTATAGACTCTCAAGGTTATGTGGGAGGAGTTGATGTGAAAAATTCCTTTGCATGTACAAATGAGGGGGTATTTATAGCCAAGGGTGAAACTGACCCTT
>APFE031406082.1:109831-170488 GCA_000404065.3 Pinus taeda
GAAGAAAAAGGTTCAAGCAGTGAAAGATCACATCGAGCATCAACAACAAGTTCTCCAACTTTTAAAGGATAATGCCACTTCGGTACAAAATCAAACAAAACAACAGGTAGATCAACATCATAGTGAAAAATGTTTTGATGAAGGTGATTGGGTATTTTTACGGCGACATCTCAAGCAAGCTATTTATGAGAAGGAAATGTTGGCAATACTACATGCACTTAAAAAATGATGACCTTGCCGAATGGGAAGGCTCTTCAAGGTAAAAATGGATCATGACAGACTTAAATACTTTTTAGAACAACTGTTATCCTTAGAAGAACAAAAAAAATGTGTCACAAATATGTTGGGTTATGACTTTGACATCATCTATAGAAAATGGAAGCAAAATTTTGTTGCAGATGCACTCTCAAGAAAGGGTGAGGATGTGGAAGCATTGTTTTGTGATATTTCTATTATCCAACCATATTGGATAAATGAAGCAAGGGATGAATGGAAGAAGGATGAAGAAGTATCGCCAGTTATTCAAAAGTTGCAAAAGATCCCAATTCAAACAACGTTGCCAGAAATTAAATAGGAAGGAAAAATCATATTGGAACCTGGAGCAGTCATAGAAATAAGAACCCGACAACTACGATATCGATCAATTTTAGAGTATCTCATCAAGTGGAAGAACTTACCCACTGAAGATTCCACATGGGAGGACAAGAATTTTATACAGAAGCATCAAGAACTACTCAACTGCGTTGAGCGACAACACTTTTTGAAGGAGAGGGGGGGCATGCTTAGGCCCCTATATTACAATGTACCCCTTATTGTTAAAGCTACAACCATTATTATATTGATGTAACCCATGTATTGCCTCATATTAACGACCATTATTTCCCCATAGAGCCACATTTCTATTATTTGCCCATTATAATTCATTTGTTAATGTCGGCTCTGATTATGTTATGACCCCTTAGACTCCTATATACAGAAAGGAGGTCTTTTCATTTGTATCATCCAAGAATTGTTCATTTATGTAATGTAAAGGAGGTTGCCCCCTCAAAGAGGCTGAATTCTAAGGCGTTGATCTATCTTTTCTTGAGCTCGTTCCATAACATTCATTCTCTCTACGTGCTTTGGCATCTTGTGCAAAGAACTTAGGAGAGCCAACGGTCCCTAAGTAATCCATTCTAGATTTTGGTCAACCATATCTTCTTCTTCGTCGTCCTCATCCTCTTCTTCAGAATCTGATGGTTCTAGTTCCAAGTTTGTTGGTTCGTCTCTACCTCCACCTTCTCTACTGCCTTCCCCTCTGCCTCATGTATCGGAGTCTAATCCTAAGATCATGACAGTGTCTCATTCCTCTTGTCGGAAGATCGTAGGTTCCTCTCCATCTTCAATAGTTTCTGCCAGACCTTCAAATGTGGCAAGAACTTCTTCTTCCACTGACAGTACAACAACCCCTGTGGGAGTGGCTTTTGGTTTCCTTGATGTGTATGGAAGATGTTGTATTCCTGGGATCAGTCTAACTACTTTCGATAACTGGCGGGTAATGGGATGGATGAAACAAAGGTGATGATATGGAATTTTGTGTTTAGTATTGGGAGGTGAGAAGTAACCAACTATAGAGTCGCGCATAGGTGAGAGGGAGTGTGAGTTATTTCCTTGACCAGATGGTTGATGAGTGAGTGTGAGAGGACGTTCAACCATAAACAACTGGTTGCCCTCCTTCTAGTGCCATAAATGTTGACAGTGCTAGACTTGACAAAATTCAGGGGATCTCCCCGATATGAAGTACCAACTAGACCTGACACCGTTTGGAGTGGGAGTCTCATCTGGTATGGTGGTATGGTTTCCATTATCTTAAATATTTTCCTCAACTGTTGCTTGTCAGCATAGGAGAGAGTTCTGCTTTGTCTTCAAGTAGTGAGGTTCGCGTTCCTGGTGATTGCTAGTGTTACTTGTGTCAATGGTTTTTTCACCACAGAGGGAGAGGATCAAAGTGAGTCCTAAGTCGGATGGGAGGAAGCCTCAACTCTGTTAGGAACACACAACACAACAGGATGTGCACAACTTCCGGAGGAGCATTCCACACGGATAAGGTAGTCACAACACACAAAGAAAGATAACACATACAATGCACAACATAGGATTCCGCGTGAGTGCGACAACCATTATAGCAAGTTTTTGTGAAAGGTCATCTAATGTCCGAGGAGGTAACCAACACGAGCAGGATAGTGTTAGCAACCCATACAATGCATTTTCATTAAAATATGTGTATTACAACAAATGAATGAGTTCATGTGTTAAACACAAGTTAAAGGAACATGTATTACAAGTGTTCAAGATTAGTCTTACAATAGTGATAACACATGTGTGAAAACATGTTGGCCTCTTAGCAGGCTTCTAAATTAAGTGAAAGTTCCAAGACACATCATTACACCATACATCACTAGCCCCGTGGGTGGGGTGTTAGAGGCACTATTTACTCCTTAAAGAAAAGATTATAGACTCTCAAGGTTATGTGGGAGGAGTTGATGTGAAAAATTCCTTTGCATGTACAAATGAGGGGGTATTTATAGCCAAGGGTGAAACTGACCCTTGTGGATGTTCGACTTCCTTCATGACTATTTGACTTCCATGACATTTCGACTTTACATGGCTCTTCATATGACAAGTGGGTCTTTTGGACTTCCACATTACATTACATTGATTGATAGTATGGCCCACAGTAGAGATTTGGACAATATGACTCATGACAAGACTCGACATTACAGTGTTGGTACATTCGTGTTGTTGTTGGTTTACATGTCGAGCTGTAGTGTTGTTGGGCGATGGATGTCCTCATGGTGTGTCACAGCTTCACCTCCGTATGGAAATGTCTGCGGAGTCTTCGAGGGTCGTTGGGTTCACTTGATGTTGCATTGACAAATTTATTCTTGCTTGTACCTTGGAATGCTTGACAGGTTCATCCATTCGTGAAAAGTGCATGTTCGTTCGTTCGTCCATGCATGAACACATCCTCGCATGTTCGCTCATTCTTCTGTTCGCGAACACATCTTTGCATGCATCATTTGTTCATCTATTGGTGATCATGTCCTTCTACATGTACTCCCTTTGTTCATTCCATCTGTCTTCGCGCCATGATTTTTGTATACCTGTATCTGCAGTTACTCATGACAAAAAAACATCAAATCTGTAAATCTCCTAGTCTACCATGATGCATTATAGCTTCGGATGCAGGTTACCGGGAGAGAAGACAAGGTTGCGAGCTTTGAGTTGGGATAGAGGCTCCGGACATCATTGGTGAAAACTACACATAAGTCACAGGGGGATGGTGATGGGAAATCCAGATTGACAGTGACTGTCCCTGTGGTTTGGATCAGCTGGAGGACAAAACTGCACAATTTTTTGGAGGAGTAGTCCAGGCTGCAAGAAGGCTAGGCAGACAAAATTTGTACAATCTATGGAAGGAGTAGGAAGCAGGGGCCTAGCAACCAAAACTGTGCAATTCCTGGAGGGAACTGGCAGCTGGCTATTGGGACCTTAGCAACAAAAACTTCTCAATTCTTGGAGGGAACTCGCAGCTGACTGTTGGGGCTTGTCAGAAAAAACTGCACAATTCCTGGAGGGAACTGGCCGTCAACTGTTGGGAGCTATTGGTAGGAAAAACTACAATGATGCTGGGAGGTTGGCCTGCTTATCACCTCTGCGTAGTTTCTGGGCTAAGCGGATTTCTTTGCAGTAGAGGGCTTGCTCATGAAAGTTGCACAATTTTCCAGGTGAGTAGATGTTTGACTAACTGGTGGGCTAGTTGGAAAAACTACACAATTTTATGAGGGAGACAGGGACGGGCACTGGGTGTCTGTCTAGCCTGTTTGAGCAATTTTCTTAGTTAGTGGAGTGGGCAAGGTCTATAGCCTGTGCGCAAGTTTTGAGGGGAATCAATCGCGGGGTGACTGTCGGGTCAAATTCTATGGCTAACCAGTAGGAAGGTTGATTGATCAGCTTGTAGGCAGCGTAGCTTGAAATGGATTGCTTGGTGGTTTTGCACTGTTCTAGGTGATAGTCGATCGAGTCGATGACAAGGTGAAGGTCTAGTTTTTCGAGGGGAATCCGGTCGTGAGGAATTCACAAAATTACTAAGTGTGTGAGGGAGTGAAAAGACGCATACGTGAACTTGCAAAAACACACTCACATGACTTGACGACGAGGCGACTCAAGCCATCCAGACACACATGCTCAACATGACTGATCGACGGTGTGAGCGACAAGTGTGATGCTTGTGATAGATTTTTGGACGATCACGACGAGCTTGTGCGACAATGTACATGACTTCGCGTGTGAGTGCAATAGATGTTTACACAACTAACACAACATGTACACACGAAGCGAAGACCTTGTGTATGACTAGAACATGGTCGCAAGAAGAACATTGACATCAGCATGAAAAATTTGTCTGTCAAATGAACAAGTAAGGTTGGTGCGAAGACTCACATGAGCTCATAGGGAGAACCCAAGTGAATGCAAAAATCAAGTAAAAATTTTAAAGGAGGCTCCGAAATTGGATGCAGGCCAAAATTTTGGAGGGTGTTGCAACCGCTACAACACATGCTTACGTTCTTGTTGTCCTATTTCAATTAAGTTGGTAGCATACATTCATTTCCAGCATTTGTACGAGTTTGTCATAATGTTAATGACAAAAATTGTGTTGAGTCTTATGATTTGAACTATTTTTTAAACTGCGCCTTTGGTATAATTAAAAAAGAACTTACATCAAATATTAGACAGTGCATCTTCAACGACTATCTTGGGATGGTTTCATCAGAGATTTATGCCAAAGTATGAAGGAGTCCTCTATGGAGGTGGAGGAATTGCGGAGACGACAAAAAGTGGCTAGAATTCAGGGAAAAATAATTCAAAAAATCTTATAGAGGCAGTGTTAGAATCATGCTTTTGATGGTGCAAATAGATTCAACAGCATCAAAAAATTCTCAAGCACCTAAAATTATGAAATTTGATAGCTTTTACTTGAATTTACAAAAATCCCTGCAAGATTTTTTCAAAATATGGCCAAAATTTCCATAATTTTCAGGGCAAAAAAGCAGTCTTGTTAGACTACGACAAGTATGAATGCCATAAATGCTAACTTCAAAAAAGGCATAACAAAATCAAACTAATAGGTTGAAGATATATATATATATATATATATATATATATATATATATATATAATATATATATATATATATAAACAAATAGAAATTTTGCAAATTTTGTTGGCCAAACCCAAACTAATACTGGTTTGACCAAAAACCCAATACATTATCTACCTTCCCGTGACAAAGATAATAAGGAGACTTCATTAGTTTTTTAAATCCTTTAGAAAATGCTTAATTTTTTTTTTAAATAGTATTATTTTCTTTTACTATATACACGTACAACCATGGGATTTTTTATCGGGCCTTGTATTTACAAGATTTCCACACAAAATAGTTTTAATGTTAAAACTAGCATTTGCACCAAAAGGTGCAAATACTAATCAATAGTGTTTTGGCATTTGAGGATTGCGGATTTGATGATAGTATCCGAAAGGCACCCCTTGGGAAAGATTTATCAGAAATGACACTGGAAGTATTATTTAATGGGTCGACACTAAAGTCATATAAATTGTTACGCTGGGGTTGGAGATTGAAGAACATATCAAGGAGGGAAAAGTAGATTAAGGAAATGGGCCAAACATAGGGTTAGATAGTCCAATCATTAAGAGAATTTTTCAATGGACTTTATGTAACAAACTTTTTTTTTGCATGACTATGATTGTTTGACTACATATAAATGTTTCTTATTCTCCTTTTCTCTTCATTTGCAAAAATCCTTTGTTACAGGAATCAAATAGTAGCTACAAGAATTCCAAGGAACTACTAAATCTCTTCGTTAATATTTGAATTTCAATGTTATATATTTCTACAACTAAAATAGTTGTACGTAGTTCTGATGCAAGCCCAAACCAATATTTACTCATATATAAAAATTCAAGAAAACATTCACCCTTAATATCAATATATCCATTAACATTCATTAATGATTTGACCATACTTTAATCAATTCCACCTACATATTCTACTCTTGATAAGGAGTTGCTAAATTCCCACATTTAATTTGTAATCTATTTCAACGCATGGGATACTACAAACCATCATAGATGGGCTATTGACCATGCATTTAGTTTACTCACATCTTAATAACTCTTACAATTTACTCTACAAAAATGAGTTAAAAAACTCTATTTCTCTCAGACATGTCAACATCATATATTCACAATGGATTAAGAACCCTTAAGTTGTTGATTATGATTTCTAAAAAAAGTATACCTAGAATTGAAGCTTGTATACAATGACATCTTGCCATGAGGTTTCGACACTCATTGCTCCATGTTTTGATTCAACACTGAAATTTAATTATGCAGCAAAATGAAGGGAAAATAATTATCCATGTCCAATGGTGAGTTTTATCCATTGACACCTTTCTATGATGATTTCCTCAACAATGTTAAACTTTGATCTAGGAATTTCTTTAATAAGAAATGAATTATTTTGAAAGAAACCACCATATCTAAAGTTATATCTACACGAACACTCCTAAATTCTCTTAAAAACCTTGTATAACAAGCTCAACCATCAATTTCAATGCAAGGTGTCTCTTTCTAGGATTTCATTTTTAGTAGAGAAATTTCGCTTCAGTTGGAAGTCAACAAATACAAACCTAGATGCCCACTACTATGAACTCTCCACTTGAGTTAAGAAATACAATTACCAAATTTCCATGCTCAACTACCTTTGTCCACCCAAAGAGTTATCATAACTTTATCGTAGATAAATAATGTAGCTCCAATGTGGATTATCAAGCAATGATCTACAAAAAATCCTTCTATTTTGTCAGGCTTGACCATGCCTTGGTCAATTATCAATCCAAAATACTCAATGATAGATGAATTTGTGAATATCTTTAAGTGCAAAGAAAACCCAAATTTAATCCATTTGGTTTAGTAGTCAAACATATATACATTTTGATCACAACATAGAGTAACCTCAAGTTATCAGTAACAACAGGGGTGGTTTTTAATAATTATTCAGATGCAAGTGATGCAGACAATCACAACCCACTCTAGCAACTCCTCAAATGGATACAAATTATCATTTTGTGACTACAATATTTCAAAATCATGATCATTCACCTTGTTTTATATTAATTCCATATACTTTCAATGGAAAAAGCATCTGCATATTCTCATTCAACAATGCAACAAAGCTTGTTCCTTTAGTTCATCTTCTCTAGAACGACTGAACATTTGCATATTACAAGTCAGTCGATTCCCTGCAAATGGTGTTTTTTTCCCATTTAAGTATTTGTACTCCAATCTATATTAGACCCAGAAGCACCAATCCATTCACTTACTAAAATGGTATTATAATCTCTCTAGCTTCTTCACCGAATTTGTATTCAAATTTTCTCATGTGGACATAGCAAGAAGAATTTGAGAAACCATCAGTGGGGAATATCAATACAAGCATCAATAAACAACTTTAAAAGTTTAAAATAAAAATGTTTTGAATGCAAGCAATTGGAACAACTTTATTTGGAAGGCACTACAAAGACCTGCTAAGTATTTTTCCAAAAGAATGAACTAGAAGTATACCAAAGCAAGAACTAAGTAACTTGAGATGTCAACACCAAGTTAATAGGTTAAGATGCTTTGATTAAATACAACGGTAATGAAAAATGTATGTAAGTGGTACAGTAAAATTAAGTGTGAGATGCAAGCATTGCTTTAGAAAATTTTGGAAAATCAAATTTGGTTATATTTGAAATGAAAGTGAAAAATTAAGATAAAGATATAAGAGGGAGAGAGTAGTAAGAAGGAAGGGTTGAGATTGAAATGGAAAAGACAATTGCATTGGCCATGCTTTCATCATTTCCCACTCAACTCACTTATCATCATCATGGATCCTGCAATAACAATATTAGTGAGGCCAATCCTCATTCCACCCTTAACTACTTCTCTAGGGGTTCTACTCTTTCAGTTGGATTCTCCTCATCTTCAATGTTCCAGTTCTTCTTCTTCTTATTTTTTTTACATCTTTGCTTCTCCTTTTTAAAGATCAATATGTTGTCAATGTGAATCCCAAGAGCTAGTAAGGTAATTGTACATTGAATTAAGTCCCCCAATATCCCAACAGGGGTTATGTATGTTCAACTAATACTCATGCAATCTAATTTGACATACCTAGGTTTGGGATTTTGATGTAACATGTAGTTGTAAAATAGAAAGAACAGTGGGATTTTGATGTAACATTTAGTTGTAATACAGAAAGAAAAGTGTTTGGACCTGCGTTTCCCAACAAAGAGGGAACTTGTCTACAGGAGTAAAAGACATAAGTGATTTTGTAAGGGCATAAATGTTTGGGCAGTTAACAACCGGCCTTGAAGCAGCTGGTCCAAACTGAGGAAGCAAGGATGGATTTTACATATTTTAATTACAATAATTTTCATTTCTTACTTAGTAAGCAGCTTTCTGTTACATGACAACATAAGTTGAACATGTACTTACATTTATGATATTAAGGGAAAATTCCTAAACAATATTATGTCAACGTAATTCTAGTAGGTATATGATATGTCATTAGTTACATTTAGTGATATTAAAATTTATAGTTAACATAACACCACGTGAGGAGTGATCTTTGTTCTCTGTCTTGTGGAACTTATCGGTGACAATTCTTCTATCAGTTGTGACAATCTCTAATCTTGAGCAGTCATTTCATTCTGCCAAATTGGAGAGAGTCGTTTCTTTGGTGTTTGCATCTCATTTGGGATTTGGAGCTTACAACATTTCCATTTATCGTTTTGCTTCTCGTTCCAGATATTTTGACCAGGGAGAACATGGAAGAGGCCGTGGAAAGTTTTTTGCCTACAACTAGTAGGATAAGAAAAATTAAAATTTACAACATCAACGTGTCAAGGAAATACAAATTAAGCAACTATAACTTCAACGCAGTAAATGTCTTGTGAACATTAACCAACCCTTCGATCGTGAGACTTTTTAAAAGATATTGTTCTGGCAAGAAACGTCTATATATTGTAGATTATGTATGTCAGATATGGGCATGTTGATATAATACAGACTGCACTTGAAATAAAATCAGAAGACAATACCAGACATGTATATATACGGAAACAAAATATGAACTCTAAAATCTCACCAGACAGGGAACTAAGGCATGAGAATGTATTCACTAAAATACAAGGCAATGTAATAGAAAAGTGACAACCTTCATGCATGATTATCAGCATTTAAAGAAATAAACAAGCTACAAATATAATGATTGATACAATGTGAATCGATATTTTCAATATGTATTACCGAAGGCATTTTTTCATGATTTAAAATGAACACTATTGTCATTAAATAATCCACTGGTGAAAAAAGCTTAAATTTCAAAACCATCAAATAACCATTATTTTTTAAATTAGTAGGCTCGAACAAATCTGAAAAAACAAAAGCATTCAACTCAATAATGAATCCACATAACAGGCATCTACTAGGTTTAATCTCCAATACAAAATTGTGTTACCTTGAGAAATCCTCCCTTATAAGCAACTGGCTAAAATAACATGAATGGAGGAATCATTGGATAAATAATCTATGTCCATCGTATCATATGTAACAATTTGTTGTGTGTGGAGCATGATTGTTCAGATGTCTTTGTTTCAGTCGGATGTATACCCCAGGAAGTTTGTACACCCCTCCATGCAGGGGGGTGCGGGGGGGACTTGTCCCCCACGCGGGGGTCTGAGGGCCAGCGGTCCCCTGGCGGGGGCTCGGGGGCAGCGCCCCCAAAGCTAAAAACAGATGTAAATTTGCCTTGTAAAAGTATAGTAGTTTCTTGTCGATCTGGGCCGTTCATTAGGCAGATGATCTGATGGTAGAACTTATGTTTAGTTTAGGGTTTTTTGCCCTAGAAGGCAACCCCCTCTCCTTGTATGAGGGTATTGTATTTGAGGTGTAATAGATGTGTATTCAGGTGTGACCGGAAAGCAGAGAGGTGATACTGTCAGAGAAACAAAGGATATTACAACAGATTTGCTGTAGGTTGTGTCTCTTCATTTTGTTAGATAATAGAAAGGAAGGACTGGCTGTTCGGGGTGGACATAGCCTAGATTGGGTGAACCACATATATCTGTGTCTCTCTTGTTTTATGCGTTTTTTGTGTTTATATTTTTACAATATTTTATGTGTTCCATTGCTCCATAATATATAATTTTCTAACAAAATGGTATAATGAACTTGTAATCAATATTTAATCGAAATGAATCTAAAACCAGTTAGAGAGAAACAAGTATAGCACCCAAAAATTTCAAGACATGACTCGTAGATGCCTTTACATTGAATAAATGAGCTTCAATTTCTATATCATAAAGAAAATATATAAGTTGTTCTAAATGCTTAACAATAACAGTAGGCCTGATAAAATTGGAAGAATTTATGACTTAATATTCATATTTATTTATTTATTTTTATTTATTTATTTTTTATTTATTTATTTATTTTTTTTATTTTATTTTATATTTTTTTAAATTATTTATTTATTTTTATTTTTTTTTTTTTCTGAGTAAGACTAATTCTATTAAGAGAAAAATATGGTACAATAAGCAGTTACAACCAAGAGCATAGGCTGCCGGAAAGGATAGGCTATCCACCTCGGCCCCTAAGAAGAAGAGAAGAGAGTTGAACTAAGCAAGAAGAACCAAGAAGAACAAAGGAGCAAGAACAGAACAACGGATACTACCCAACATGTGTAGAAGCAGCTGTTCGGCATTTTTTCCCTTTCTTTTTACCAACTTTGACCCACTCCGGAGGACTTTACTAAACCGACATTATTTGCAAGCTGAGCAATGTTGATGGGGAGGAATCCTTGTCTGAGACTGAGGTGGAGGATTCATGATTTCTTTTTTGTGAGGTTGGAGGGACAGTCAAATCTTTAGGATCCATCGAGGGCGGATCCTGTGACGACTTTTCTTCCATTCCTTCCGCATCCTTTTCTTCTTCATCCGAACTGAAATCAAAGTCATCCATGGGGGGAGAAACGTGAGGCTGCCAGTGCTTGGATTTATGTTTGTGGTTGACTTTCTTCTTTTGGGTAGTCGTCGAGGGACAGGAACTCTGAAGGTGCCCTGTGAGATGGCAGTGTCGGCAGAGAAAGGCTGTGTTCTCATAATCCAAGGTCTGAGTCCAGTGGAAATCTCCAACTTTGAGATTGATCTGTTGAGGGAGACCTTTACTCATATATATTTCTACATAGATTTTAGCAAAGGTGTATAGGCCTAATTCCCCTCTAGAGACATCTGTGTCTAGCAGGCGGCCTAGAGAGCTACTAATCCCTTGGAATACAACAAAATGCCAAAGTTGTGCCAGGAGATTTGGAAGTCTGACCCAGATAGGGAGCTTGGTGATGGTTGTTGTGGCAGGATCGAAATCTGGGAACCAAGGGGTGAGGAATAAACCTGCTGAGCCCCAGAAACCATGGGCCTGCAGTTAAAGCCTTTTGGTAATCCTCTTCAAAAGCGAACACTACAATGAAGAAGCCCTTTGAGCAAAACAACACCTTGCAGTTGTTGGTCCAGGTAGAGTGAAGCCATTGGTAGAGGTCTGTTGTGCATGGCCATAGCCCATTGAAACTGAAAATGATGGCATGATCTGCAAACTTTTGGGTTTTCTCATCCAATGATGGATGCATGATTTCAATGGAGGGGATTTCCTCCAGCTTGTCCACCAGAAAAGGCTTGGGACCTTGAGGTGTTGGAACTGATTTCTTAGGTATTTGAGCATGGACTGCATCTTTGTAAGAAGACGCTTTAGCTGAGGATGACTTTCCTACAGCTCCTCCTCTCAATCGAAGGGTAAAAGTAATGGATGAATTTCTCTTAATGTTGTAAAAAGACAGGGGGGAGATGATCCTCAAGTTGTTTACCTTTGTGAAGAAGTTGTTGAGCTACAAAGGGTATCCCCAACTTGGGATGCAGAGCATGTTTGAGATCCTGCACAAGATCCGTCAAGCCCACCCATTGTAGCAGAGATTTTCCAGAGAGGAGCCTGATCTGGATTTGGAATCTGGCAGAGAGATCAAGGTTCTGCTCTTCTTTGCAGATACGAGATGAGATGAGGCAGGAGTTTTGGAGGGCCTTCTCCTTCTGAACTTGTCGTAGAGGTTTGAGAGGAGAAAAGGAGAAAGTCCTCAGATCCCTGTATCGATCGTTGTGTTCCATCTGGATTCGAACTTCCCCTTCATCGGCAGAGAGCCGAGGCCAAGCAGCGGCCGAGGGCAATGAGGCGACGGCGGCTGTAGGGTTCATCTTCGACGCCATGTTCCGGGAGCCAAAGACCCCGCCGTGATTGTTAGTCCATACTGCTATGGGGAGCTTGAAAGGCCTGGAGGGCAGGGCAGAGCACTGTAGGAGCGAGGAAGGAAACAAGGTCTTAGCAGAGCACCAACAATAGGTAAACGCCCATCCCCTGACGCACCAAGGCACAGGGGTTGGTGAGCCCACTGATCCTTCCCCTCCTCTATGACGAGAAGACCATGACCCAGCCGCCGAAAGGAGCACACCATTTTGCCCTGCACCGTTGAGCAGCTAACTGCAGGATTTAGGCCTTCACAAGAAAACCAAGCCCGAATCAGGTAGAGGCCAATAGCACAGCGCTCGGTGCGATATCTGGTCTGCGCCCATCGAATTTCCATCCTCATGCCCCATATCAGCCACGCTGTCCAGGATGAGAAGACGACAGAGAGCCTCATGCGAAACAAAACGCCAAGCTGACCCGGCGATGTCAATCTTACTGCCCGGGATGCAAAGACCTTTGATGACCATGTCTTGCCTGTATTCACCAAATCCAGGGAGCTTGCATGCTAGTGAATAGATTGTTCCCGCCAAAGAAAATCAACCGAAAACCCAAAACAATAAACTAGGACCATCTTTCCACCTGATGCATCAAATTTCTTGGTGCATTGTGTGCAGGCCATGGCGGATGCCTCCAAACCACCGTTCACGGACCTAGATGACCTAGCTCTGAATTGCTCCATATCCACTTAGAAACGAACTATAATTAAACAAATACAAAAAGAAAAATTGACTTAATATTCATATTAAAAAATAGAAGCATTATGCATTTATAAGATCAAACAAAATATAAAAGTGGTTTCTTTAGTTCCTGATATATTTCTTTGACATGTATTCATAGGGAGGAAGAGGTGCAAACAAAATTGCATCAATGTTGGTGAGGGAAGAGCTGCAAACAGAAGTGTAATATTTTTTGTCCACTATTTTAAAAATTTGATGGAACAAAGTTCATGGAATTTGAGCAACTATTCATATATACAGTGTTAGCAACGATAATGGCAACACCAATTTGTATCTACAATACCAAGATGGGAATTGCGGGACTACCAATCCAACTGAAACATTATTACAATATCTCTTTCATGAATATATATAAGGTGTTGCAGGAAGGCCTTCAAGTTACTGAGGAGGTCAATAGTTGGTTGTAGACGATGGAGAAGGAAGACTGGACATGGAAGGTGTTTGGCCTTTATGTCAAGAAAAGCAACTTGTTGGGCATGTATCACTTTACAGTATCCATATAGTATGGATAGGTACTCGCTATTCATCATGATAGTCTGAAAGAGGGGAAAAACAAAAGTTGTTGAATTAGTTGGATGCCATAAGTGGAAATATAATTTTTTTAGTATAAGTATAGGAAAGTGTAAAACATTGATGAAATGTAAAAAGTACTACAAGGATAACATGTTGTGGAGGAGGAAGATTTTATTTATTTGTAAAAGGAAAAACATATTGCAAATTCAAGTGGTATTTGCAATAAATATTTGTAAAAGAAAGAAAGCTTGTTTCCTCATACTAAAATGGAAGTATAGAGGTGTTGAACTAACATAGATGGTGGATGGATAGAAAATTGAAAATCATGCCAAAGAGTGTGGGGGAAATTGAGGTGAAACTATGCTTATTGAAAATGAATCAAAAGGAATTGGATGTAGTTATGACACTATAGCTGGTTGTAAAGACTTCGAAATTAACGTGGACTCTTCTTCTTGCCTACGTTTGACGTAAGAATTGCCTTGCATGTGAGAGTAGTGGCTAAAGGAAAATAATGGAGAGATGCAAAGGTCAACCAAGGTTTTGACTCTAAAGATGGCAGTGAATGTTAAGCCTTGTTGGCATGTGTTGTTAATGTCCATTGTCACCTTTGTCAATGTCATTCCTTATGATTTATGTATTGTCAAGCGCCATGGCATTCAAAGTGAAATTTTCTGACGAGAACCTCACGTTATTAGGGGGAGTGGAACATAAGTTGGGTTGAAGGCATCCCATGGTGGGCCTTTGTATTGGAAGAAGCCAACAACAACAAATGATGGAAAGGAAATTTAGGGGGCTTTGATCTAGGTGCATAGAAAATGGAAACAAACTTTCCAAGGGCTCCATTGACAAGACCTTCTTTAACCCACAAGTTGCATGTGAGGAAAACCTGTTGTTCATTGGAAATAAGAACTTTTGCATCCAGTTTTTCATATTCTTCTTGTGTACCAAGAGGATGATGGTTCATTTTATCTGAGTAGCATCGTGCAATTGGCATGTTTAGTTTTTTTATCATTTGTTTGTTATGCACTGCGAGAGCTAGGTTGGTTGGACATATGTGCATTGCATTTTTGCATTCATGTTGTTCATCCATTAATAGAATGTAATTTTTCCTTGACATGAGAAGGTTCTAGTCCTACATAGTAGTTATAGCATCCTTGATATTTTCAAGAAGCTGGTGAAATGCAACCTGAGCACATCCAACCCCTTGTTGACAAAAGATGGTAAATAGTGTGACAACAATGTCTACGATAAACGAAAGGGCATTGCCGCATGAAGTGTTGACATGCATGGGTATGTCCTTTACAGGAGGTAGTTGACCAAGATCACCAACGAGAATGATAGACTGATTGCCTCCCTTAAGCGATTGTCTATGTGTGAAAGAATCTTAAGCCCAATAAATCTCATCTCATCGATTAAAATGTATTTGACATGATAAAGTTGTTCTTGGAGATGTAGAAGTGGTTTTCCCTCAAGAGGATGCATTTAAATTAAAGGAATGCGAAGGGAAGAATGGATTGCAAGTGCATTTATGTTAAATGTTCCAACACTTGTTGTTACGAGTAGGAGAAATGGGCTTGAATTGGGAGTAGATTCGTCAAGGAATGTATATTTTAGGCAATCAATTAAGTAAGACTTCCCCATGCCAGCAGTACCTTGGATGAGAATTCTAAGTGGAGGAATGGAGGAAGTGGTCCTGAAGTGGGAGAGGACAATGTTGAGAGAAATTTGTTGGGTGTGCGACAATGAATCAAGGGAGCGAGGAAGTGGAGAGGGGGGAGAATGGATTTTGGTTGATGAGCAACTAAACTCTATGAAACTTATGGTTGTCTATTGAAAATTGGAAAGGATAATAGTATGGGCCCAATTGTGGTTTGAGTCAAAATTGTGATGGCCAAGCATGTCAAGGTCATCAATTTCCATGTTGTTCCCGGGGTGTAGTTGAGAAATGAATTACCATTCATCCATATCTATGAAAGTAGGGGGCGAGGGCATAACATTAGTGGAGTTGTCATCAGAGAAAGTGGAAAGAGGGTCTTTAGGGGCATGATGAACAAGCCATGAAACATATGAATGTTTTTTTTGTTCCCAATGTGAAATGATTTCTTCATTAATGGAGCCAATGTCCGATGGGAGTGTGTGAAAAGGGAAGTATAGAAGTAGTTCAGTGCAATAGAAAGAAGTGTAGAAAGCATCAGTAGGAGAAGGGATGAAACTATAGTAGGGAAGGACATTAACAATATTGGAAGGGTTTATGTGTTTCCATTGGTTTTGTTTTCGACGAGCAGAGAAGGACCACAAACGTGTAGCTTCAATAAGAGAGTTCTTCAAGCGAAGGAGGTCTATCCATGTATGCTACAATGAAGGGTGGTGTTGGGAAGGGGACACCTCGACCATGAGAAATACATCTAAAAAAAGTTCGACATTGAGGGAAACAAATGAGTAGCTACAAAGTAAAATGGGAATTGTTTGCATCATGTGGCATGTCTCCTGTGTGCCAATGTCCCTATTGGAAATTGTTTTTGTTAAGATTTTTCAGACAACACTTACAATAGGTGCTTTGGGATGGACATTGATTGAGAGACGTGACAACATTTAGTAATAAATTTTTGATTTTATTTCTGGTTTCACCACATATTTCGAGATGCAGTTGAGAACAACATGTTGAGACAAAACTAGTTGGTAGTCAATTTTTTCTCTCCATATAGACAACATGTTGGAGTTGTGAATGTTTAAACTGTCATCATTACGAGTTGGGGCATTTTCTTCTTCCTATTGGCATCAATCATCAAAGAATATGTGGGATGTAAATCCCATGGAGATACATAGCGACATGTAAGAGTAGGGACGATGTTGTGAAGACATGAAGAGGGGTGGAATTTGTATGTCGTTGAATGCAATTAAGAAGCTCTTTGTAGTCCTAAATGCGAGAGGATGTAAATATTGATGGTGATGGGAGGATGCATGGTTCATGTTGTTGAGAAACTCGAGGGTTCCAAGCAGGAATGCGCCAATCATAATAGGACTTTGCTTTGTCAACTGCGACTTAGTCATGCCAATTGAGGTTTTCCATATCATGTGTGTTTTCTAGCCAGAGGAAACCACGTATGTGTACAGAGACCCTATGTTTCCACTCACATCCACAAATATGAGAGGATAAATTGTGAGGCAAGCGTATATGTAGAATTTAAAAAAAGAAGAAGAGAGGGATGGTTAGATGAATACCTTCACGAGTATTCTGCTGCATGGAAATGTTTTTGCAAGACCTCTTCAAGGAATATTGCGAATCAACAATGAATATACTATGATGTAAGATGCAGATTCTTGATTATATTATGGAATTTCCATCGAGACAACTCAAATGAATTTGTGGGGCGATCACCAGGCATGACCCTGTGTAGGTCATGCCACTTGTTGTCAGTTGGACTAAGTGTGAATAAGAAAGTAGGACTACCTATTTGCATGATCATATTAGTGAGTTCACCTTTGTGCTTATTCCAAAAACAACATGTCCCCCTAAGGCCTGACCCAAAATGCATAATCCGGTTAGGAAGCACCGAATTAGGCATGTCATGGATGCATGCAAAAAGGCCTAAAATGATCATTAGAAATCCATCTTCAAGGACTATTTTCACAAAAATGGAAGAAATTGCTTGGTTGCAATGTCTAACATAAGGTTGTACAAGTAATATCAAAATCTTAGATGCTGGCAAAAACAGTTATCATGGTAGTGCATAAGGTGCAAATAATATTCTTTCATTTTAAATTTTCTTAGTCATGATTGTCTAATCATGGCAACCCCTATGGGGAAGAGTGTGGGGAACACCATCGCAAAGAGGCCTTCCATGGTTTATTCATTGAAATCAAAGAGGGAAACAATAGGTTAGGAAATCAAAGTGGTGGAATCGGGATGCAAAGGGTGTAAGTAGTTGGATATTTCTTCAATTTTAGTATAGGAATTTGGGAGTATTGATACAATAGGATGGTTGGAGTTTTTTTGGGGTGGGTGGCGTAGTTATGTCATGATCTAAAGCAAGAAGGCCAAGTTATGGGTCAGGAGAGGAGGGTGTGATGCAACAGAGGAGAGAAGAGTTATTGGTAGGGTGATCTAGCAAGGAAAATAATGCAACTTGGTCCACATGGACATCCTTGTAGTAGGGATCATGTGCTATATTGTAACCCAAAGCTGCAAGTACATGTGTTCTACTTACAATGAAATCATATTCTTGTGTTCAAGGCCATGTCTAGTAACAACTATGATGTCCAATTTGGAAACTAAGTGTGGCAAGTTATTGATAATAGTAGCTATGTATTGGGGGAAACAAATAGTATGGTCAGTGTACTGGTACTAGCCTCCTCATGCATGGGTTACTTGCAAGATTGGGTTAACACGTGCTATGAGCGTTTCCTCTATTTGGGTTAGAGAACTAAGGACAAATGGTTGGTTTCTGGGGTCCATGTTGTTTGCAAGGGAGAAGCAGTGGATGTACTTTGTAGTTGCACATAAAAAGCAATATATGTTACCATATAGGAGCCTTGGTTTCATAATTGGGTATGATTCCTTACATATGGAGCAGACACGCAAGGGAGAGAATTCATCTATCGTTTCACAAAATCGGTGGTGTGCATGGATAAGGGTGGGGCTGAATATATTTTTGGGATTGGAGAGTCAAGCAGCATGGATCGATGCTGGGGTGTACGAGGTAGATGGGAAAATAGTAGCAATGAATGTAGGAAGGTGAACGGAAGGTAGAGTGGGAGCAGGAAATTTGGAAGGAGATGGGGTTGCAAGTGAAGTTTGGAGATATTGGGGAACATCAACATTATCTGGGGGTATGTTTTGACATGATTGGGGGTTCAACCTAGATCTAGATTTGAGATGTAATACATATTTCATTAAAATTGGAAATTTTTTATTACAAGGACATCACTAAAATTGAGTGTTTTGGTTATTTTGAAATTATATATCCACTATTTAATTCCAAATTTAATGAAATATTTTTTATGTCTTTGTTTGTTGTAAGTGTATTTATTTTTTTCATAAAGGGGTCTCCTATGAACATTTCTTGAGGGGTTTCTAGAAGACTCTCACATGTCCATCCTGATACAAACACGTTGACACAAATATCAATGCATACAGGAGCCGAGAGAGAGTAGCGTTGAGAACAAAGAAAGAATGCATGGAGGAGTGTTCGTAGAAGGAATAATTTTTAATGGAAGGTGAGGGAAGTGTTGAGAAATCTAGGGCATTAAGATTAGGAAATTTCTCTTTGATGATAATTTCTTGTGAATGATTTTTACTTCTTTAGAGTAGGTTCTTCTTTTGTCTTAGATTATTATAGTGTTCTTCTTCATCATAAAACTATGGGTACATAAAAAATATTGAGACAAGAGATACAATATGTAGGAGATCAGCCAAGGCCAAAACCTCTCCAAATTAAGAGGAAAACCCAAAACTAATTCTTCTTCTTATACAGAATTCAACTGACAAATACCAAGACCAAGGTCCTTGACCTAATGACCTCTCCCAAGACCAATTCAATTACTTTCAGCACTTCCTCCTCCTTCCTTCACCATAGATCCCTCAACACAAGACTGAACTCCTTAGCCTCTCATTCTGCAATTTTCGGCAACCTGCAATTTACCGCAATTTCTCACTTGTGACCAATTGAGGGCTAGTTAACCCCTTATTCTCCTTCGAATGAATTTGAAATTCAAAGTATATTATTTTGTTGTCTTGATCCAACATTCTTAATATCTAATATTGCAGTAGACAATAAACTCTATATTCCCTTGCACATGTGAATGAAATGACCCAAAAATAGTCCTCATTCTTCCTTCGATCTTTGACCTCCTTTCGTCGCTTGGATATAGCGTATCTTATTTACCTTGTTATAGAACTTATTTTGTATTGGTGTGTGTCACTTGAATGAGGTTGAGATCCATGTATTAGGCTTCTTCCTTCATTTTGTAGGTAGAATTGACTAGGTTCTAGGCCGACTTGTCTTATTGGTGTAGGCTCATTGCTCCATCTTAAGGTCGACTTGCTAGAAGTGCTTGAGCTTGGTATTGGAGGGTATTTTGACTCTTATAGTGACTCAAATACATATGTAACATCCCAAATAGGTCTTCAATATTTGACATTGACTTTACTAGACTTTATGACTTAGTGACCAAACCTAATATCTCACAATGGGAGCTTCAACTAAAATAAAATTCCTTGAGCATGAAACCCATGAATCAAGCATTACAAAACAAATTTATTTTATTATTTACATAAATTACATAAATTACATAAAATAATGATTAAACATGTTATTATGAAGACCAAACCTAGTTACATTTTTCAACACCCCCTCTTAACTAGTGAGGTTTTCATAATCCATATAAGGTACTTGGACATTCTCAATTTGAAGAATTATCATAAGAAGAGTCAGATTGGAAACCCATCTGTATAGCATCATAACATCCAAAATTTTCACATAGCAAGGCCTTCACTAAAAACTCTATCTCTCCACAAGAATAGAGCTCAATGCTGGTGAGATCAATGATGTATAGACACCCTCATCATTGTCTTTCTTGGAACATACCCTATCCGATTTCTTAGAGTGTGTTCCACCAAGACTATTCTTGTCTTGGATTCCCTGTCCTCAAAGAATATCATTCCTCTATGACTACTCTTATCTTGGATTCCCTAACTCATCCTCAAAGAGTATCGGATTCCAGATGTTTAACCAATCCTCCATTTTGTCTTCCCAAGTGAAGACAAGAATGTTGTGTGTATCTCTCCCTCTCCACTTAGGGAGTACATACCCATTCCACTGAAGGAATGTACCCATTCCTATAAAAAGGAATGTACCCAAGCTCTCTCTTAACTAGGGATTTGAACAAGCTCCCTCTTGATGAGGGACTTGCTTTCAACAGCTCTTTAGGTGGAGATCATAGGATAACCAACTACTTGTATAAATCCTTCCTTTGATTTCATAATTTTATTCTTTGTCAAAGAGTCTACATCTTTCGGGACTTCTTTGTAAAGAATATCCATCCATCACTTTCATCCATGATTCATATCAGTCATGTCATCATTCCTTGGAGAGTGATTCGTTAATCCATATCTAGCATTCCTTCATGCCATGTTGATTTCTTCTATCATGTTTCCTTAAGGACCTTTCGTACAACCACATGATCATCATTTGTAGAAAACTTCCATATTTCATCCTTTAGGAGCCCTGCATAAGCCTATCCAGATATTATTCAAAAATAAGAAATCAAAATTAAATCAAAATTACATTTGTGTTGGTTTTTCATCATGACATCTTCTTGTTTGCATCAACATCCTTCATACATATTCACACATCTCCAAAATATATATAATATCAAGGGTCTCTTTCTTTTTCAAACTTCATCAGGGTCTTCATATCTTTCATGGAGATATCATAGTCTCCAGCCCTTGGATGTTGATTTCCTTCTTCATAGTTGCATATTTCATTATCTCTTCCTTCCTTTCTTCACACATTTTATTTTCAGGAACTTCCGATCAGAGTTCCTCTAATTATTTTCAACCACCTCATATTTTATATGAGGACATATTATTTTTATTTCATTTATACAATGTGTGACCCATGCCTTCCTTCATCTTTTCAAAGGAGGAGATCCTCTCTTTTGATCATGCTCTCGAGACAGAGCATTTATCCATGATCCCTGCAACCACATGATGTGACTCTACATTATCAAATACAAGCATACATACCTCATTTTCCTTTAGGTCATATAGAATTTTTTCAACAAATTCCTTGATAGAACGTAAATCCCTTGAACTGCGTTACTTCTTTTGACATCATACAATCCTTCCATGAATTCCTACAAGTTGGAATTTTTTATGAAACACTTGCTTACTTTTGATTGGTGAACCTTTCGATGAAGATTCCAAGAGAGGATCTTGAGTATCCTCATCCTATAGATGTTTCATTTTAACTTATGTATGATGAGATTTGTAATAGATGAATGTTTATTTTTCCCATAAGAACCAATTATGCTTCTAATGAGGATACCAAGAGCTATATCTTTCCATGGGTGACTACCATAGACTTCTATCTCAACTATTTTTCATGCTTCTCTATGATGATGTCATGAGCTCTTGATTTTAAGTCTTCTTTGATGCCATGATGCATCCCATCATTATTTCTTAATGACTTATGATAGTCATAACTTACAACAAAAAACTCGAAGACAAAAACTTGAAACAGACTAGGTGAGGAAGACTATCTCAGTCATAGTAGAGATATTTTACTTCCTCTTTCTTGGATTTCTTCTTTTCATCTTCCTCCACTTCTTCGGTGACATGGACTTATTCTCATTCCCTTTTGTTATTTTCCTTCTTGAGCTTAGGAAAAATATCTCTTTTAATGCCTATATTCTTGACATCCATAGCATTGAATCTTAGCCATGTTCTTTTCTTTTCTCTGAGGACCAAATTTTCCAAAATTTCCCTTTCTTTTTGTCATTGTAGCATATGTTTGATATTTCACACTTGATCCTATATCAATTTTTTTCCTTCAGCCCGTTTTCTTCAATCTTTCATAGTGACCATAGATCCTTGAATGGAGTAGCTTATTTTTTCCCATAAATGCTTGAAGTAAATTTACCCCATTCCTATGGTAGTGCATTTAGTACTACCGTGTTCATCTGCTTGTTAGAAATTATTTCTCTCAGATATTGAAATTGATCTCTTATTTGAGATATCCTCACAAACTATGAGGCTTTTCCTTCATCTTTTGATATCCTCAGCCTGTATATTTATTGCCTTAATGAGATAATGTCTCCTGTAGTATTTACATAAAACAACTCTACTCGTTCGTCATATATTTCTTTTGAAGTTTCGAGTTTAGATACATGAGGGGATCCTTGATGGATTCTA
Organism: Pinus taeda; assembly: GCA_000404065.3. NCBI lineage: Eukaryota > Viridiplantae > Streptophyta > Pinopsida > Pinales > Pinaceae > Pinus > Pinus taeda. Next base: position 132,443 of record APFE031406082.1, read on the forward strand.
TGAGAATCCTTTGAGCCCTTACTTTCCCTTTCATAAACCTTGCAAGTTCTTGGGCATCTTCTTTTGGAGGTTTGGTGATTGAGCCTTTAACATGTTCCATTAGCTCATTTTATATGATTCTATCCTTTAACATAGAACTTGTTCTTGATGAAGATAGTTCTCTTCAAGAGTGATCCTTGACTCCACAAAGAGGGATATCACTTTCAATCCTTTGATGGTGATTTCCTTATTGATGATGATTGATGATGAGTTCTTGATGATGTATTGATGCCTCTTGGATTATCTTCTTCTAGGATAAGTATTTTCTTTTGAGATGAGATCCTTATTTTAATGAGAGGGAGATTTCCTTAGAACTTATGACAATGTCCTTGATATTTCTTCTCTTGGCTAAGTATTCATCAAGTTACTTTCATTTTTAGATATATTCAACTTGAGGAGGGTATTTGTGGTCTTTAGATGATGACTTGAGGATCCCAAGACTTCTTCTGGTGTAGAATTCATCTAGGGTTTTGACACTTCTTTGTAAATCTTGACTTCAAGATGCTCTTACAGATTTGCATTGCTTCCATCCTTGCAATTTCGTCCTTGAATTATTGAGAGTCCATTGATGAGATGCCCTTTCCTTGATTTTTTCACCTTAGCTCTGATACCATCTTGGAAAATCTAGGGCATTAAGATTAGGAGATTTCTCTTTGATGATAATTGCTTCTGAATTCCTTTTACTTCTATAAATTAGGTTCTTGTTTTGACTTATATTATTATAGTTTTATTATTCATCAAACAACTACCAAACATAAACAATAATTTGACAAGAGACACAGGATGTAAGTCATCATCCAAGGAAAAAACCTCTCCAACTTGAGAGGAAAACCCAAAATGAATTATTCTTCTTATAGAGACTTCAAATAATGAATGCCAATACCAAGACCTTTGACCTAATGATCTCTACCAAGACCAAGTCAATTACTTTCTGCACTTCCTCCTTCATCCTCCACCCTATATCTTGCAACAAAATACTGGAGCCCTTAGCCTCTCCTTTTGCAATTTTCAGCAACCTCTAATTTACCGCAATTTCCCATGCGTGACCAATTTAGGGCTTGGTAAACCCTTATTCTCCTTTTCTTGAAAAGAGTTGGCTTACTAGTGAATTTTTCCTTAAAAGTAGCTTAGTTTCTTTTCTTTATCCAACCTTCTTAAGATACGATATTACAACAGATAGGAAACCCTAGATTTTCTTGCACTTATGAAAGAAATGACCTAGAAACAATCCTCAAATTTTCTCCTTATTCCTTCAATATTTGTCCTCCTTTCTTCGCTTTTTTGTAAGGTATCTTCTTTCCCTTCTTATCAAACTTCTTGTGTAATTATGTGTGTCAATTGAATGAGGTTAACAACCCTATATATGTGCTTCTTCCTTCATCCTGTAGTTTGACTTGATTGGGTTCTAGGCTGACTTGTCTTCTTGGTGTAGGCTCATTGCTCCATCTTAAGTCCAACCTATTAGAAGTGCTTGAGATTTCTCTTGGAGGGTATTTTTACACTTATAATAACTCAAACACATATGTCACATGCCCAAATATTTCTTCAATCTTTGACATTGACTTTACTAGAATTTATGACTTGATGATCAAACCTAATAGCTCACAATTGGAGCTTCAACTAAAATAAAATTCCTTGAGCATAAAGCCCATGAATCAAGAATTATAAAATAATTTTATTTTCTTCTTTACGCCAATTACATAAAATCATGATTACACATTTTATTATGAAGACCAAACCTAGTTACTTTTTTCAACAAGAAGAACTATAAATTCAAAAGGAAAGGAAATGCGAGCAAGTGTTTTTTTGTTTTCTTTCTTTTTGAAAATTGTGAAAGAGTGTGTACATCCACATATTAGGTTTTTTTTTTTTTTTTTTGAAAATTTGAGAAAAAAATGTGTACATCCATATATTAGTTGTGCGATAGGGTGAGATGTACAAGGAAATAAGTATAAAGATTCAATATGCAACATAACTAGAGATTCATTAGATTTAAGCTAAAGAACAAACAACCTTTTCTAACAAGTCAACATTTTTTTAAATTGTACAACGCACACTTCAAAAGCTCATAAAGAAAGCAAGAAGAGTTATGCTTGAGCATACTTTGAAAAATAGAGCAAGGAGGAACCTATTCATGCAATAAGGAAGGCGATACATGAAATAATGGGTGTGGGAATTGTAAAAAGCATGGACACAAATATACAACCTTGCTTAGGAGGAAGAACAAAAGAGCATATATATTATATTTAAAGGTAAGAGATTCAACATTATTTATAGGTAAAAACTGTAGCATGTAACACATTTGTAGATACATAGAGCAGAGAAGTAGAGTGATGAAGTGAACATATAACATCATGTGTGTGCGAAAGAATAGGGTGGTAGGGGAAGAATTGAGAATGAACAAAGAAACATATAGAAAATTTTGTCTAAATTTTAGTTTGACATGAGGGAAGAAGAGGGAGGCTCAAATGCGATGAACGAATGAAGCGCCCAACATTTTCTTGATATATTCAATTACAAGGCCACATGTAGAGCCATAGGGAATTTCCTCTGAATTTACCAGGACAACCTTAAGGCAGTCCACACCATTGGAGCTATGTATTTTTACAGACAATGTGAAGAGAAAATGACGGCATGAAACCATTGAAAATATGTCATGGATAACATTAGGATCAGTGGATATTATGAACAAGTCCTTCATTGGGACACCCATGAGTTTAGTTGCAACATCATCAAAAGTTGTGACGTTTTTCAGTAGTCCTATGTGGTTAAGCATTTCAAGTTTTAGCACATAACAGTAGTCACACTCTGGAAAGTCCCCACCAAATTTTGTGCAGTTCCACATTCCGTTTGAGTGGGCAACGACCTTTTTCATGCACGAAATTCCATCATATGAGAGGGGGAATGCAAGGACGTAGAAATATTACATGTCAATAGAAGTGATGATTGCATGAACAAAGAACCATGTTGCTTTTTCAAGGGGATGTAGTTATGTGAAGTTGGAAAATGTACGTTGTGGGTGGGCTTGCTTGGAAGACTTGAAGAACTTTCTACTTAATGACGGTGAAAAAAATAAGTAGCCTTTTTCATGAAACCATTACTAGAGCTGGAGAGTCTCTAGAATTTCTAGATTCAGGAGTAGGTTACTAGTGGATATGGTCCCTGCAGTCCTTCCATTGAAAATGGATATGCAGCCCCCTTTGATTGCAAGCACGCGAAACACACCAGAAAAGTGGAGTGCAGCGATCTCCTTGCCTATAGAGTGGCAATGTTCATCGTAGAGGATGATGTCAATACTATACCTATACGTTTCCTCCAAGGTGATCTCACCACCCCAATGATGGAGGTTAGAGAAGTGGATCTCACCCCCCCAATGATTTCCACAAGTGAGATGAGGTATGCATATATGATTTGACTTATAGATTTGAAACAAAAATAGTGGAAAGGAATAGTCAGAGCATCCTCCAAGCAAGGTTCGATAATGGAAGTTGTAGAGAGGAAGACTTCCCATTTTCTATTGAGATGGTTGTAATTTTTGTTTGTTCGTTTGAGTTTTCCATTTGAAACCGTGTAAACCTACCCAATTTGGAAAAGGGTGTGCAAGGAGTTTGCCAAATAACCAAAGGAAGAGAGATGGATCACACCATTGGAACATGCAATGAGGTTAAAGACAAAGACCTTTCCGGATACCTGATCATTGTTGTATGAGCTAAGGGTTGTTTTGGCAAGCACCCTACCCTAGATTTACCAATATTTACAATAGGGTCTGAGTGCCCTGAACGACATAGCAACAGGTGCAACAAAGGACAAGTGAGTTGATGTTGAAGTAGAACCCTCTGTCAAAGTGGGAGTATGTGAGGAGGGGCTCTATGATGATGAAGAACCCACTTGCAATGTGGACGATTATATAATTTGAAGAAGGGTCGAGTCCCCAATCAAAGTTTCGTGATGGTGAACAACTTCAAGTTCAAACATTTTTATAGTCTTGAAAAGAAGGGAAAAAAGAGGAAAACATTGGGACATTAGTTGGAATGTAAGTGGGGAAGAGAGGAAAATTAAAAAAAATCATAAACGATGGGGTGAAGTGTGTGAATATACACACAGTTTTAAAAATGTGTGCAAGTGGATTTTCTAAGAACGATAATTGACCCTAGCTGCAGGCCACTAGAGGTGATATGGCCATTGTAAGCTGACGACAGTAAAATTCTGTGTTGGGAGGCACCATCACAGAGGAAAATGTGGTAGCGTTGGGACGATGTCTTCATCGAAGGAACAAGGTAAAGCTCAACTAATTGGAGCGATGGTTGGATCACTCTAGATCCAACTAGAAACAAAGTGATGGCATTATTTTTCAAGGTAGGCTCTATGATGAGGAGGAATGGAGTTGTCCTAGAAGGCGAAAACGTACGAAATGGAAGCATAAGGGGCTAATATAAATAAAAATGTTTGGAGAAGAGAATGAATGGTAATCCCATAGGGGTTAACAAGTTGGTTGATTTTTCGTGGTTGCCACAAACATGCATTTTAGATTCAATATTCCTTAAGTACATGATTCATGTAAATTGTGTAAAATAAAAAGGGTATGGTTGGAATGAAGGGGATGATTAGAAAAGAGTGCTAATTGCAAAGACAAGTAGATTCCATTTAGTTTCATGTGATTCACAAATATGATGTTATGAATAAAATAACAGGATGATGCAAAGAATAAAATAAAAAAGACAAGTATACACATGAAGGCAACAAACAATTCAATTGTTGAATAGGTTAACCACTATGGGCAACATGTAGATTCTGGAAGCATCATAACATATACTTTAAAAGGAAACCAAAAATAAATATGATGGAAAGAATAAAATTAGAAAGACAATGTGCACATCATGACATGAAACAACTTAGATAACCACCATGGATATTATCCAATTGTAACTTCCATTACAATCGATACAAAACAAGCCATCTATATGGTAGATACACGATAAAACAAGGACATTTGTTGTTCTAAACAACACAAGTAACATATATTACTATGTTGTTTTGGAAAATTTACTATCCATCAAGAGTCAAAGTGTGTGTGATGCCATTGGTTACAATTTTGAGGGGCATGTGTTAAATTCCTCTTAGTGGCAATTGGGAATTTTTTGTTTTCTTCTTTTCCAAGAAAATGGGCATCTCATCTTGGAAAGTCAAAATTTCTTGAATATGTTTGCTTTTCCATTCTTCCATAATATAGATTATTTTTTTTATATTCCATGTTTGAAAGGTAAATGGTTGATCTTATTTGTATTAGGTTATTGAATATCAAATCCCCTAACTATCTGCAAGTTGTGGTGGTTAGAGTGACATTGATTGAAAATGGTCATGGGAGGAAATAAGGATGGGTTGCTTGCTACTTGGGTAAAGGAGACTTCTTTCATTTTACAATATTTTAGTTTCTAAGTTGGTATTTCCATAGGAGAATGGAAAAATAAACTTGTGAAAGGAAAGTCTCATTCATTTAGAGGATGAAAATTCCCTCCATATCCTTGGATACAAAGTGGGAAAATTAAAGACACTATTCTCTGAGGGAAGGAGATGGACAAAATAAAGTACAATAATAGACTTTAAGCCTGTAAATTAAAGGAAAATCTTGAAATTTTTCCTTACGGGGCTAAGACAGACATTCGAGAAAGAGGGTTACTCTCGAGTGGTGAACAAAAGAAGTGAATACAAATTGTTCATGATTTATGCTAATATGTAGTCATACAAATTTCTCATGCGTTATGTTAAGATGTTGACATGTATAGTTTCTATGACCATTTTGGTGTTGTGGATGCACATACTAGGAAACACATTTTCCAAGTATGTTTGCCTTATCCTTTTCACATTGTGGGTTTCTTGAGTTAATTAGTTTCAATGTTTTGATGAAATGATGAAGATCTACAGTAGTCCTCTGCAATGCATCGTTCAATTTGGATAATATACATTGTTGGTTGTGCTACTATAAATGCATGCCTATAAACATCTAAGAAATTGGACTTAATTGTTATAAGAATGCATATTTGGTATTCTAGTTTACAAGATTATAGGATTTGTATCTCATCAAGTGGGGTTTTCACCTGTAGCTGACAACATTATGCTAGGGTTGAATTAAGTTTGGATAATATACATTTTTGGTTGTACTACTGCAAATCCATGGTTATAAACATCTAAAAGATTGGACTTAATTGGTATAAAAATGCATATTTAGCATTCTAGTTTTGAAGATCATAGGTTATGCAGTTCATCAGGTAGGGTTTTCACCTATAACTGACATGATTTTGCCAGGGCTGAATTATTTTCATCTTGTTCCAGTGATATTAAAATTGTCAATGTAAATACTAAAGAGACAATGGGTTTCATGATCATTTATTGAGGGGAAAGAATAAGGGATCCATATTTTGTTGATTTACAAGATATTTTTCATAGATAATCTAAGATGGTGAAATTATCCAAGTTAGTAGATACAATGACAAATTATAATTAGGAACAAATTTTGTTGAATTGTTTTGTGCACATGAGAAAGATTTGAAAACTATTTTTATTCTATGGAGAAATTCTAATTATAGAAATCATATATATTTGTCAAAAGCTCATGTCCTGCAAATACATGTATAGTGAAGAATGTTACTTCTGGTGAGTCACTAAATAAATGTGAAAAAGTTTCCCTCCATCTCCCTGGATACAGAGGGAAAATTAAAGATGTTATTTTCTTTGGGAAGAAGATGGATAAAATAAGGTACAATAGTAGACATCAGGGTTGTGCATTAGAGAAAAATATCGAACATTTTCCTTACGAGGATGAGATAGACATTGTAGGAAGAGGGTTTAATTTGAGTGGTGAACAAAAGCAATGGATGTAAAATGGTCATGATTTATGCTAATATGTATACATTTATATTTTTTTATGATTATTTTAGTGTTGTGGATACACATACAAGAAAACATATTTTCCAAGTATGTTTCTCTATAGAACTAGGTGTAAATAATATGAAGAGACTAGATGAGAGAGAAGAGGTTGTTTTTCTTTCTAACCTATTCTAATGATATGTCTTATAATGATTTTCTAGCTTAATTTTTTTTCTATCTAACCTCTTATAAAAGTGGTCAAAGATAGATTGATTCAGGTCTACATTAGTATGAAACATTTAATAAAGAGAGTTCATAACCATTGTTATTTGATTCTAGTTAAAGCTTATTGTATTTGGTCTAGTATTTCATTTAGAAATGTTGCAACTATGTTGGTTACAAACTTACATGTTCTAGCTGTTGGCTTAGAGAATGAGGATTTCTGTTCATTTCTCACCCCACACAAAAAATTCTTAAGTTTATCATTCTTTGGACTGATGTAAGCTTATTTTTGTATTAATTTTCTATATAAACTCGTCCATGTTTCTCTCAAGGATTAACTTCAATTTTCATAGCCTTCTATTTTGATAAGCCATGGGTAACTCTACTAGAAATGAAAAATATGAGGCTTATTTTTGCAAATATGTTGGTTTAAATGCCAGAATGCAATGTTAAGGGCTTATATTTATATCTAAAAATGAAAGTTGAAGATAATGTGTTTATTTTTATATTTTATATTTTTATGTTTAATATAAAAAATAATGGTTTGATGTTCAATATACATATAAAAGAAAAAAATATTCAATCTAAATAATCCAACACCTCTTATAACGCATTGCAGGGAATTAAATTCCAGAGAGGAAGTTGAGCCTACAGAGAAGCATGATTTGGATTTCATGGTATCAAGAATCCATAATAAAATAGTGAATTATGTATAAATAAAAGATAAAACAAGTATCCAAGGAGGAATTGGATTTATGATACATAGTTAGGATTACATTCCGGGATGGGATTTGAGCGAAACAATTAAAAAAAATGAGCATAAATAGACAATTACGAAGGCCACATGGTAGCATGATTTAGTCTTCATGGTATCAAGTTTTTTAGAAAATAGGCCAAATAAATCATAGCGATAAAAAATGATATCTCTATATAGAAAAGACTAGAAAAAGATTAAACTTTGTAACCATGTGCAACCAATGTGTTGTTTAGATTCAACAACTCCTACACTATAAAGTGAAAAATATATCTATAGAGGGAAAGAGATTGAATGAATAGGGTGATGAGTGTATATATACCATGAGTCCATAAGAAAAGAATTAAATCCCCGTGTTCCCAAGAAAAGAAAAAATAAGCTCTAGGTTTCATAGATGCCCACAGAAGATCTATGTAGACATGCTCATTATATAGTTCACCATGTAGACCACCACTGCTCGTAAGCCAAGGCTCCAAAACAACTTGGATTCCAACAACACAACATCTCTCATCATTTTGATCTGTGGATGGTTATCTTAGTTGGATAGGATTACCTTTAGATGATTTATATCATTAATAGGGCCACTGCTGCCATGACTGGAAACAACATAATAGTCTAGAAGATGTTCCTCCACTTCACAAAACGTCATTGAGAGAGGATTTGGATTAGATAATTTTCTCGCCAATAAATATTCCTCGAGTTCCCCACACAAGGGATAATTAATCTATAACGAGGGTGAACTGGCACATGTAACCAAGGGCACCCAATTCTTGGTGAATGGAAAATATTTGATTTGATGAAAATTTGGTGAGGGTAGCTCAACACCCAAAGAATTGCCTAAAATATTGTTGTGTTTCCATGACTATTGGTCAATGAGATCATTGATCTTTGTAGAATTCATAACAAGGTTTCACTTTTGCACCTAGTTGAAACTCTTTAGACTTTGTTTTCTACTACATTACTTGAACCAACAAGAAATTATGTGGAATTCACTATAAGCAATGGAACAAAATTCACTAGCCCCTTTTGTAGGAATATATATGTGTGGGTTTTTAACACAGTAAAACAGGGTTCAATTTTACAACTTGAACTAAGCACCGTTTATTTTTCAATCTGGAGGGAGAAAATAAAACAAGAAAAACTTATTGTAAAATAAAAATCACTTCATTAATTACCTCCTCACTTATAAATATAAGGAAATGAAGATAAAGCCTCACAAATCCTGTATGGTCATACCTTTCATCATTTCTTGTGAGTTAGTAATATATCATACAAGTGTAGGGCATTGAAGGTTAATATTTAGAATGGTTGTTCCCATTGCATTAAGTTATTTCTCAGGCAATGCTAAATTCATGCAAAAGCTTTAACTTACACTCCAAAAGTAAGTCATAAACAATTTGGTTAAATACATCTATATAAGATATTTTAGATTACCATGGGACTATATAGAGTAGTCCTCTAGTATCTTGAAAATTTTTCAAATTAAAGAAGATGTATTTTCTTTCAAGAGTCGATTGTGCTAAAGTACAATGGAAATAATAAGAATTGATAAATTACACTATCCATAGATGTTTGATTTCAAAGCCTTAAACATCACTTCTCTTTATATTGCAACATCTCTGATAAAAAATGGATTCACAATAGAAAAAACCCTATAAACCAAACGAATGTTTAATTAGTTGACACTAGAACAATTCTATTTGTGCATAAAATGAATAAAACGTGAGATGAAGATCAATATGATCCTCCTTTTCATTCATAATGAACAGTGAAAAATCCATTCCCAAATGTGCTTGTTTTTCACATAGTGAGCTTCTACAATGTCTATTGTTCTTATCTCCTCAATATTGTATTATGACCAGTAAACCTGAGAAAAAATGCACTCCCAAAGAACAACAATAGCAGATTTTGAGCTTCGAATACTTTACACTTCATATCTCCTCCACCTCGCCCTATGGCCAAAAATTACTATTTTTGCCTATTTTCCCATCACTATTATCATCCATCTCTATAGCATGTTTGTTGACGAATGTCCTGAAGAAGAAAAAGACAATGTTTAGAAATGGACATGTCTAATCTATTGCATCTTATAGGAGGCACAATAACCGATATGATCACTATAAGTACTCGGACGATGATGAGGTAGATGTTCATTTCAGGAAGAAGCTACGAAACTAGAACATCAAAATCATGTCCTATTTTTTAGGAGCATAGACATTGAACCTGCAAATGACTAGTTTGTGTATGTTACAGATCAAAAATGAAAATTGGCTCACAATACATGATACTAAAGTCCAAGTATCATAGTCAGCTAGGAAGTCTACTATTACATCAACTTGGGATTGGCAAATTTTTTGGTGCAAATAATGCCTTAAGAATGCCTTAATTTGATAACTGAGTTAAATACATAATTTATTCAGTTTAAAGAAAGCATAAGAGACTTACCTATAAGATAAGCCAAATGTGAGATGATATTTGTCTTCATAGTATAGATTTCCTTTTCGCAAGACATTTTCGTGTCTATGTTCGATATACTCAACCTATTCAAATTTTATGTTCAATTAATTTTTTCCAAAAGGCAACCTACATTGGGTATTTTTAGTTCCATGGTTCAAATGTGGCAGAGGTTCACTCAAATAAGTAATTTAATTTTGTCTACTAAGTTCGAATGGATTTCTGATGATAACAGAGAAATAAAAATAAAGTGGTTTTAAAAATTAAAGTGTGGAATAAAAATTCCCTAGAAACAATTTGGATGGACCATGTGGCCCATCGCATGAGGGGCGCCGACCATGACTCAATATTTATGACACAAATGGAAGCATTTTTCACAATATAGCTGCAAGTCCTAACCCACACCACCCAATGACCTATCTTAGGTTTATTTGTCAAACTATTGTGGTTATTTGGTTTCATGGGGGCATTTGGTTGTCTCACGGGTACTATTTCTGTCAAATTCGACTCATCGATGATGGTTTGATAGAATAAAAGGGAAACTTGTTTACAAGAGCTACTTTCCCCCATCGAGGAAGACGACATCATTCTTTCTGGAGCTGTAAATCTCTTCCATAGGGGCTCAGGTCATCACCTTCATCGATCCACAGTAACTGTGCTCGTACTTTGGTTCCCCTAGCTCATAGACAATTTTGCCTACAGATGAGAAATGTAAGGCGATAATGTTAGAAGGGGCTTCCCCAGCACTAGACTTGAGAATTTTGGTGGATTACAGATAAATTTGATATCATTTTTCTGCATCTGGTAGGGTGTAGGGTATATTTTTAATGGGGAATTCACAATATCAGAGCACCATAGTGCTTTATAGATGAAACAAAGGAACCTCAAGAAATACATTATTCATTTGCATTATATTCGTACCCTAACAAGTTTGATATTTGTAGTGGAGCTATGGGCTCAACAGGCAACAACAACAGTAGCAGTTAGCAATTCCGGACAAAAACAACATATGGCAGTAAAAGGGCAGCAACAACATGATAGCATGAGGGAAGAAATAGAAATTTGGATATTGGAATGCAAAGAGTTTGTGGATCAAGATTGAAATCCTAAATAGGAGGATATGTCCACAAACTCACAGAACTAGTGATAAATGACTAGTAATAATCGAGGATCATATTGCAATCTTATTTCATTGTGATTTGTTTCTCAATATTCATTAACATATTGTAGAGAACACGATTTTAATGAGAGTAATTGCAGATACGAAGATTTTACACCCTATGTATGTACATTTGATCAAGATTAAAGAAGGGAAGATGTGATCAGAAATGATCAAATCAAGGTGACATGGACAAGGAAGGGCATATTTGATAGGATAATGTCTTCAGAAAATAGATATGACGTGGCAGATCAAGAGGATGTGGAAAAAGAGAGTTATAGCGGATGATGAGTCTCTACAATGTTTCTACGAACCCCACAATAAAAATTCTTATCGGTGTAATTAGGGAATTTTTATGTAAAAAAACATTTCGAATTTGGATTAAGGATATATTATATGAGTTTAAATTATGGTAACTTAAAATGTTAAAATAATTCTCTTATTGTATAAGGGGGATCATGTATAACATCATCAACCATACTATAATGAAATATATGAATAAAAGTTATTTTAATAAAAAAAAACTAATTCATTAAATTAATATAAATAATTCAATTGTATAATTAAAAAGATGGACTAATTTGATATGAAACAAGTTTTTCCTAAATTTTGTATGTAGACTTAAACAAAGTCCTCATATAATCATACATAGTTAAGATTAAAAATGCCACTTAGCATTATTGCTGGGTGAATTGTTTATTTGACACAAAATATCCTTCACAAAAGAATATATATATCTATATATATATATATATATATATATATGACATTGTCTGGACAATTTTTATCTAAATTGAATTTTTTTTAATAAAAAATATTTATAACAACAAAATACTTGTTGGCATTATGAAAAATGTGTTGTCCTTGATGGAAACTTACTTAATAAAGATGTTGACATCATGATATCAGGATGAGTATTCAAGCCAACACATATTGAATATCAGTTCATATATAGAGGAATGATAAAGATAAATTTTGAAGAAGTACATGCGGGTTTTGTGCAGCAAAGCTACATACATATGCGAGTATGGTGAAGCAAAGTGGAATACATTTTCCGCACCATAGTATTCTTAATACCAAGGGTCTTTACCATGTTATTGGACCATAGTAATGACTGCGACAACGAATATTTGATCCTGTCAAATAATATCATCAGCATAACTACGGAATTGGCCTAAGGTATTGGATAAGGCCTAATATATATAAGGAGATGGAGATCAAAGTGATGAGTGAAAGTGATTTAATTTATTGATGAATTTTTTGATATGAAATAAGTGTGCACCCTAGAATGTGATGATGGATAAGATCTTATAGATTTGAAATGAATACACATTGAATAATCTACTTATGGGTTGTTATGATGTGTGTCTTCTAAAGTATGTGACAAGATTTGGGTTTGATTGATTATTTGTTGTGCAGCTAAGGTATTATTCAGTAGTTACTTATCTATACACATTTTTTCTTCAAAAAGTGTAGACATATGCAGATTGAATTTTGGGTAGTAGCATATCGATTCTATAGTATCGATAGATTTGTGCGTGGGTATGCTTCTTAAAAAGTGCGCACATACACAAAAGTGTATTATAAGTTTCAAATACATATTCTAGGGTTTTTTGTGTATGTTGTTTTCTATCAATAAAGTCTTCCATGATGATCTATGTTTAACATTGTTGATTGAGGTTGAAATGATTATGTTATGAAATGTTGAATAGTAATGATGCTGCTATGAGACGATCTATACTTGACTTAGAAATCTGTGACAAGGTCAGTATGTGTTTCAGTGATTGCTTTCAATAGTGAAGTGATTCAGTTTCAGGGTTCAATGATTTGAGACCTGTATGTCGGATAGCGGAAGAGAAAGTGCGTATATACACAAGTATGTCTCATAATAATAAGATATATATTCTGACATAAGGTTGATCAGGGTTTGTAGTGACAAGATCTACTTTTTGTGATGAACAATAGGTGGTCTGACATTTTGATGAAGAGTATACAATGAATTAAAATGATATAGCTTCTTTGGTTGTTTGAGATTCAGTATTTGGTTTATTCAATGATTTGGTGATGAAGTTGGTTCAGTGATTTGATACATTTTTGGTTTCAGTATTGTTGTCCAATATTTGGAATGGATCCAATTTGAAATATTGTAAAAAGTCATCCACAAATAAAAGAGGATAAGGGGGTTGCAGCGTCCTTCCAGTAGAATCTTGAAAACGAGAGAAGGTTGCGGCCTTCTGCAAGTGGTTTTCTACGTATTGGTATGAGTGTGCGCCAATACAAGTATTGTAAGAAATTTATATAATAAAAGAAGAAGATAGAGATGACAACAACGATGGTTTTTTCCCACATTGAGTTTCCACCTAAAAATCCTGGTGTTCATGTGTTTCTTATGTGTGATGACTTATTCTATTCTTACTACACATGATTAATATTTAATTAATGTTTAATGAAATATTGATATATTGGTTCAAGTTAAACATATGATGAATTAGTTGAAATACTTAGTGAACTATACATACACTACTTGTCTTCATCACAGTCACGTACATACGCAAGTTTACTTCATAACAGTCATGTACATAAATCTGAATAAGAAAATAAAAGGTTAATTAGTTTAAAATACTGACTAACCCACCCCCCCCCTCCCCACTCAGTAGTTTTCTAAGAATACTATATTTTTAAACTATATGTAATAGTTAGAAGTGTATTTATTTTGTAGCTTAATAAAAAGAGAAAAGGTTCCCCTTATCATACTATGTTATGACTCTTGTTATTTAATATTGATTAAAAGACAAATCCATCTATATTAGCTAGTCTAGATCATTAATTTTTTCAAATTTCAACATGTAATATATTATTAATTTTACTCAAGATTCAATATAACTTGCTAATTTTACTCAATGCGGAGTGGAAATTTTTTTAAGAAGAATCCAAATTAACCAAATGATTGTTTATAATTATTATTATTTTCCTTAATTTTAATAATTTATTTTTTGTTTCTAATTATTTGCAATCTTCATTTTTCATACCTTTTATTCTATTTTTAACTTTCTTTCATAAAAATTTTTGGTTTATTGAAATGAGTTTCTAATTTTCCCCAAGAGGCACTCTCTAGACTAGTACGATAGAGATGTTGTAATGCAATGTCCTATAAACATTTTGACTCGACCAAAAAAAATTAAGAATAACCTTTTGATGGCGTTGGATACCGCCAACATACAGGGGTTCTCACACTATTTGGAGTCGGAGCCCCATCTCGAGTATCGACCTGACCACCATAACTTAAGGTTTGCCCTGGATTCAATGGATAACATAAGATACTATACACATAAACTTTGAATAAACAAGTAAGTTTACATTGTGAAACACCAATTGCATTGTGTAAAAGGAGGCCTTCATGAGAGGGGATACAAGAGTGAGTCTCTAGAAGGAAAGTAATAGTATTATCCTAGGAGAGGCACATAAGAGCAAGAGAAGTTTCATTAGTTATCTATCAAAAATAATTCCCATAGACACAACGATCATTAAATAAAATACAACACACATTCAACAAGACAAGCACCAAAGCCAATGAAGTAGTTGAATTTCTTTAGTACATATTAACATAACATATATCGCAAACATCTAAAATATAATATTACAACATTTATGATACATGCATGAAAGTGTGTTGGCTCAATGAACTTCTAATTATTAGGTGAAATATCCAAGTACACAGTTACAATGGTGATTCAGTAGCTCGAGTAGTGTACCATTAAGTTACTTCTTACTTCTCCAAGGAATGATCTTCCCTCCTTATATGCCAAGCTGAAGAAGCCAAAGCTATCTCTCCAAAGTCTAAGCCTCCAAAAATTCCTATGCTTGAGTTATGAAGTTTTTTTATAACAAGAGGAATGACCTTTCATATGAGCTATGAATCTTGTGTTACCATCATGACTCTTGGACTCCTAAATGACCTTTGAACTTTTATTTACTCTTTGGTCCACATGTGACTTTTCATATTTCACATGTGACTCTTGGAATTCCACACATTTAAGTTTTTTGATTTTCCTTTTGATAATACACAATTACATTCCACATTATGTGGAAAGACACATTGACACATATGCCATTATGTTGAAACTTGTACAAGTCACAACTTGGCATTTATGACATGGAACTTTATGATGATGTGGTAATTCCAGACTGCTCCCTTTTTTATTTTGTCTTTAATATTAATGAAAGATCTACTTTGTTCTTCATCTTCAACCTCCAAATGGTCTTTGATCAATGTTAGGATCTTTTGAGTTAACATGCAATGTATTCATTCTGTCATACTCCAGGATCTCTCCATGCCTTCATGATGGTTCTTCTTTGTGCTTCTTCTCTTCAAGCATTTCTTTGCTTATGTTTCCTTTACTTCTTCCTTGAGAATCTCCTTTCCGTGTTGAGGTGATACACCTTCCAATGCAGTTAACACATGACAAGGAAAGCTCAACGTTGAAATCATCTACTCTACCTCTACTTTGTTCATGGAAGAATATTCTTTAGATATCATTTTTTGGATTCAACTGCGTTAAGTAAGTCATTCAAACGTATGACCATTTCCATGAGAGGTAGTCGTAACTGACTAATTTCTCATGATTTTTGAATAGTTCACTTAGCACTCATTGCATCGGGTGATGCTCACAGGGGTGAAGAAGTGGGATTGAAACTAATGAAATGTGGAGAAGAATATTCTCGTGATATGCATATGTAAGGATTGAAAGAGGAAGGCTTTTGAGGATAATGTAGTTGATCTTAGTAGTGGCTGAGGAATGCACCATTGCTCGCTAAAATTGCACCATACACTATAAATACGGGCTATTCTAAGTCCAATGCAGTGGGCAAGTGCAAGAGATAGTGTGAGGAGCCTGCTCACTGAAACTGTGACATACGTATGGCTCAAGGAAAGAGAAGAAATTTATAGTGTATTTGAGCTTCATGGTGACTAAGGAGGGCCCTAACTGTGGACTAGAAATGTGACATGTGCTAAGGAGGTAGGGAAAAAATTAATGACTATGTAGTGAGGGAGTCTAGTCGACAAGGGTTGATGGATTACTGATTAAAACTAAAAAATGCATTGTAAATGAGAGGCAAGCTTAAGGAAGAGTGTTGTTTTATTCAACAAAGATCCAGGAAAGGATCCACTATCCACTAGAACTACGCCATGTGACAAGAAGGCAATCGGAATAATTCAATGGCATAGTGAGGTGTTCTATTCAGCAGAGAAGACAACGCCAGGCACAATGACTATGACATGCGCTAGGCTTGAGGGAAAGTTATTATGATAGAATAGTTTGCATCTACAGTGCTTCTCTATCAACTAGAAATGTGATTTGTGCCAAGGAAGGCTCCCTGGGAAGGAAAACTACACAATTGGCTAAGGAAAGTAGAAAAAAACAAGTGAGGTTTCCCATGGAGTGTTCATTGCACTGTGGAAGGAGGAGGAAATTTGCATGGCACAATTTTCTTTTGTAGAGGGCCAATAGAAATTATCCATGCACTATATAAGGAATATTTTCTCAAATCTCGATGTAGTGATTCAATGCATGTAACAAGGGTTAGGTGGCTATGATTTGAGGGTTCTTGATGCACAATGATACGAGTTTAACTTAAAGTGGACTTAGTGCATAAGCCTGGAAGGAAGAGATATGATCAATGAATATAATGAGTAGGAAATGATCATCGCCTGGGAGAGGGTTCATGTATTCACAACTTGCACTGGGAAAGAGGACCAAGAAGAGCTCCAGAATGGCTAAGCGTGAGACGAGTAGAGTAAGAGAGGGAAAATCATCCGAACAAGACTCAAACATAAATAACAAACATGAATTCCATCAATACAAGCTAGGGTAATCTAAAGGACTCATGAAAAACAATGACACATTGAAATGACAGTAAAGTGACACTTATTTCTAAGTGTGATAGTTGAAACGCCACATTATGACACTTAGAATGCAAGTTGCGACACAAGGTTTGACTATGATCAAGAAGTGTGCTAAGTTATAGGAATGTGTCTAACACATATTCTTATGATTTGTAGGACTATCTAATGGATAATAATGCGTTAGATATGACTCTAATGATGTGAAAAGGTGTGACGCATAAAGGAGTGAAAAGGTTTAAAAGGGACACTTGCAACAATAAGACAATGTGAAAACAACATTCGCAAAAGCTAAAGAAATTGAAAGTGACACATCCCAGAATGAAGATAACTTGAAAGTGTCAATTGTTAAATCAAAATCAAGTAAAAACGATAGTTGTAAAATTGAAAGTGACACTTGTGAATGTAAGGGTGTGCACAAGCGATAGTTGGGAAAACTCACTAAAGTAGAAGTACAATTGCAACTAGAGTGAGGGATACTGTCAATGGAAAGTGAAAACTGATTGTTGACATGGGGTGTGTGGAACAATGTGCTTATGGATTATGCAGTCACCGTCAATAGCGATTGTGAAAGCCTTACTTTCAAGATATGTGCAATGCCTATCTAATCTTGTATACAAAAGGTGTGCTTCTAAATTCATCAAGGACAAAGCATGTGTGTGAAAGTGACATTAACACTTAGAACATGAGAAGAATACTCAAACACTTAAAAAAAACATTACCAACCATGAAATGACCATACAGTGACATATCGTAAGATCCTTAGTAGGCTCCAAAATTCAAGTGTAGGAAAATTTTTGGAGGGTTCTTGTCACAACGACAACACTTGGTGACAAACTTCTAGAAATCCAGATTCTATTATTAGATTTACTCTTAAGTGAAAGGTCTGAGTCTATCAGGGAGTATTGATTGTCCATGTAGATAACCCCATCTTTGCCACTTATCCTGACTAAAGATATAGTTTCTTCTTTTCCTTTCTTGTCTTCAAACACATCTACATGACTAGTCATACCTCCACTATTTAGATTGTGGAAAAGGTTAGGAAGTATATCAAGATTTTGATAATCAGATTTAAGCACATTCCCTAATGTTTATCCACTTCCAGTGAGCTTTTTTTAGTACCCCAACAGAGTCACCTCAAGGAAACACGAGCATCGCTTTTCTGCTAGCAGGCCTGTTTAATACCTTGGCAAAATTTCTTGCTTCACCTCTCTGTGCAAGAAGCCTTTCTCTTTGTCACCTCTCTATTCAGTTACTAATAGAATGTGCAAAGGCCTTTATTAATATTAAAGGTGGAAGAGGGATCCTATATTATTTACTTTGGAAGAGAGGGTTTTCCTTGTCTAAGGGATTTGAATGATGACTAAAGTTAATACGTTTGCTTTAAGTTTTCCTCCTTTCCCTTTTATACTCGATTGAGTCGACATGTCAAAACACCATATAATACAAGGTCAAGTTAGGAATGAAGATCCTAATAGATATATAGACTTTGTAACTTTTCAAAAGGAATTATGCCTAGAACAAATCATATTTTCCATTCAAACATCATCGACTTTAAATTATATGTAAACCCAAATAGAGAAGAAGGTAACATATTAGTTGAGAGTTTCTCGTCATCAGAATTTCCATTTTTCAATCTTTGCCACCTTGTCTTTTGAGCTAAAAGGAGCATATTTCATGCATAATCTTATTAAACAAAACACGAAATAAAGGATAAGACAAAACAAGAAAACAAGACTAAAAGGAAAAATAAAAAGGAGAATTGAACTAGAAAGTGGCATGTGAGACAAAAGTAACAAAAAAAGGAAATGCTAAAAGAAATAAAGTGTAGGATGAGTGAAAAAGGAAAACTAGCATGCAACTAGATCCACTCCTAACCTAACTAGGTAGAAGGCCATGGCTAAGTGTAATGAAATTTCCAATGTAGCCACATAAGTTGTTCCTGACTTGCAATCACAAAGATACGGGTGATTAAAACCGATATAAAATAATGTGCAAACAAGAAGATAAGAACTTGAATAGCTTTCATAAAAGATTGAAGGTTTTTCTTGTCAGAAGAAATATGTGTCATAACAACTAACCTTAATCAACCTACAACCTTACCTTTTCAATTAGAATTACAACCAAACAAACCTCGAAAAATTCTTTTGAATGTACCTTCATATGCGTTGGCTTAAAGGGTCCTAACCCTGGTTCCGAGTTATTCACGCCAACCAAAAAAACCCTAACTGCTAGCCCTTTCAGAAAAAACCTGCATAACGCATGTTGCAGTCTCACCCGAAGCAGTATTGGGGGATACTAGAACTATATTTCTGCATCCAGAGACCGTGTGATGTGTTTCCTAAAGTCCTTATGCCTCAGATCTACCTTCGTGCAGATCAGTATCTTCATATGGTCCACTAGTGCAACTCTATCAAAACAGCTAACAAACCAAGGTCTATGATTAGGCTTTTCATACCTAAAAGAAGTAGACTCACAACTTTCGCTTAGTAAATAATAACCCTAGATCTACCTTCATGCAGATCTACCTGATTCGAACAATTATCATAACAGATTTAGTTACTACCTTTGCAAAAACAATTCATTACATTCTCCATGGATGAATGTTAAAGATTCCATAAAATTGTGTAGAAAATACACTTTATTTCACAGAAAACAGATCATTAAGCGACAATTCATAAACTTAAACAAAAATAAGAACAATGCATAGATGCAATAGATTTGGTCCAAAATCAATCTTTATTAGATTCATCGTTCAAATTATAGACTCTTCCACCATGCACACCTAGTTGTAGGGGCCTGCGAACTGAGCTATGGACTTGCCAAGGTCTCGACACATTCAACTACAAGAGCCTTCCCCTTTCTCCTAAGTACAGGAAACAAATTTTTCCTACCTTAGCACTTTCCCCTTACACTCCTTCACCAAAAGTTCGATATCTAGACTCGTTATGACTCAAATATTTATAGATTTTCTATTACAATACCATAGCCTACGGCCTATGGGTGAGTCTCAAAACCATCCTATCACTTATCCATACAAGGGGCTAAAGCCCCTTTGACTCCTACTTAGCTACACGCTCTGCTTCCACATTTCGTGGAGACTTTACATTCTTTACAAAATTCTTCAAAAATTGATTAAACTAACCCAAAATTGGCCCTAGGAACCCTACCCCAATAGACCCCCAACACAAATATGGTGACTCACCCTCGAGTCACTCAAGTAGCTTCTCAACTTTGTGGTAGAGCTCACTGAGCTGCTGCTTCAATGCATTTATCTCCATGGTACTTTGTACTACAGCTTTCTTCACATCTTCGACCAGCTCTTCTATAGTTGGTCCCTTTATCACAAGTTGGATGGTCCTATGAGTCTGTTGCAAAGCTTTCAGCTTCTCTTGAATGATCTGAGAAATCTGGTTGGCCTCTTCTGTCCAAGGTTGAAGCCTAGCCTTTACACTGATTCCTTTTGCTACAATTCCTATACTTGTGCTTGTATCAGCTTCCCTACTTGTAGGCATGTGAAGCCCTGGACTGATGCCAATGTGTGCATAGTTGCCCTCATATCATCATATTTATGCTAGGCCTCTATGATTTATGTACTCAACCTCTGCAATTTTGGGTCCTCCTGCAAAGTGTCCCATAATTCCATGGCATGGTTAAAAATAAAATCACATCCTTTAATTGTATTCTTTAGAGTATTCATATGCTCCTTAAAGGGTGCATCGCTCTTCTCCCCGACCTCTAGCAGAGTAGTCGATTGTAGCTTTCACTGTAGTTTTGATATATTCATCTAGAAGTCAAATGTGACTCTGCCTATCTCATATGTTGATTCATGGGCCACAGTAGCCAATTTCCTAATCTTTGTTGTAGCTGCAACTTCTTCCAGAATATGTAATTCTGTGACGAAATTACATGCCTATGTAATTGTTGCTTCTATGCTCTAACTTCATGCTTATAGCTCTTCCTTTTCTTTCAGAGCCTGAGCCTTCTAAGTAAATATTTGGTCGTTGTTTACCTTAACCTTGCTGATTACTACAAGTGCATGCTGCTCTCTAATTCTAATCTCATCCAAGGCCCCCTTATGTAGCGCATGGGGAGTCTAAAGTGGCACGTGGCTAAGTTTACCCCTATGCCCTTGATCATTCCCAACAGAGTGTGATCTTCTCTATTTCTGCGTTGACTGATCCTTCTATAAAGGAGATGACTCTGATGTCCAGATTCCTTTCTTTCCACAATACTCTCTTGCTCCCTTGCACCAAGCTCACTTGCACCCTGCTCGTTTGCTCAACACTCTCCTGAATCCTTCCAGTTTTAATCTATAGCTCACGTAGATCCTTTTGGATGCTACCTATTGTCTGCATATATTACTGCTCAAATTGTTGCCACAACATTTTTGTGGTGTCTCTGACCTTGCCCCCAATTTTGTCAAGGTCCCCTTATGTGAGGACCATTGGATCAATGCGTGCTTGTTTATTTGATTTGTGCTTCTTCCTTGGCCCAACAATTGTTTGCTTACTTCACTTATTCAATGTGAATGGAATACTTTTCTCCTCCCTCCATCTTCGCCCTACTCTGACAGTGCCTGCTCTTCAGTATGTGTTTAGTCAATTTAGTGTGTCCTAAATTGCTACATAAGTTATCAATCTGGGAGTCATAAACTGATGAAGTGTAGTGCACTGTATGTGCTAGACAACCCTTTTCTTACCTCACTGTTTTCAGTTTTACCTTGTTTTTGGGTTTTGTTCTGTTGGTCTTCTAAAGTGGTCTAATGCAATGGAACTCCTAATCTACTTTAAATCAAAAGTTTAAGAATACTTTTAAAGATCAAGTGTGGATGTAGAGTTGAAGACAAGGTTTATCCTCTTGCTTTTTGTGATAATTTCCAAACTTTGAACTTAAGAGATCTTAAGCATGCTGTCTACAAAATTAGAACTTCAATAAGAATGTAAACATGCAGCTACATAAACCAAACTAAAAATGAAGTACTGAAAATGAGATTACTATCTCTGTTGTCCATCCTAATTGCAAAATTGAAATCTAATAAACTGTTGCAATTCAAAACCAAAAAGTAAAGAAACTGGAAACTAGTCAATGATTTCATCCATAATCACAACATTTCGCCAATTAACTTCTAAAACGGGGTTAAGCTAAAGGCTCCGGAAATATCATCATATGGCATGAAAATAATGACATCTAAATTATCTAATTTGCACAATAAATGAAAGCAAAGTCAATTACTTCATCTATAATCACAATATTTCACCAATTAACTTCTAAAATGGGGTTAAGCTAAAGGCTCTGGAAATATCATCATATGGCATGAAAGCAGTGACAACTAAACTATCTACTTGCATACCAATGAAAGAAAAGTCAATTACCTCACCTATAATCACAATATCTCACCAATTAACTTCTAAAATGGGGCTAAGCTAAAGGCTCTGGAAATATCATCATATAGCATGAAGAACTGACATCTAAACTATCTTGAACAGTAAACAATTCTCACTAAGTAAAAGCATAAACAACTGAAATTGAAAAGTAAAGTTTAGCAGAGGAAGCAAGTCTCAATAACACCACTTGATGAAAAAATTACACTAAGAAGCTCGAGCATAACCAAACTTAAAGAACCATTATGAAGTGCACCTATCAGTGTTAGTAAGAAATGTGACAACCTGCAAAAAACATGTACAAGATTAGATTGATTAAGATCATAAGCAAAACATGAGAAATGTACAATTCGAATGAGAGAAAATATACATGAAAACTATACAAAAACAAAAGAAGGACCTCAGCTACATAGGGGCCCTCTGTACAACTTTGGACTCAACACATTGTTACTTCAAACACACTCAAACAACTATGTGAAAAATAGAGCCTTGTATTATAAAAATAGAGTAATATGTCTGTCGGTTACAGAACAACAAAATAACGCTATATCAACAATATCAAGATCATCCTATCTGCATTGCAATTGCTTATATTTATAGAGAAAATGGATAACTGTATCTCAGAGGAATTTCTTCAATGATGGACGCGTGAACAGGTCAAAATCCGAGGATTTAGCCTCTCGGTTGCCATGAGCAGTAAATCTATGTGAGGTGGATGTTGGATTTTGTTATGGAGATGTCATGCAGGTGGAAAAAATGGATCCACAAGTTCAGGAACGGCTTCAAGCTTCTTTTACATGCAGGAATAGAGTTCTAGTTGCATAGAACTCTCCGTTGACCTCCCTTTGGCCGGGACCTTTCCTTCCGAATTTGGCTAAGTAAATAAGACCTCATCCATGTGTGGATAAGTCTTGAGCTCCCCATGTGTCTCATTCTTCCTACTGACAGCTGTAACCTACAAAACAATGGAAACAGCTGCAAAATTGCCAGTTAGCTGTGGAAAGTGGCTACATTCCGTAGCTGATAAAGAAAACCTAGATCAAATAGCACACACAATGATATAATTTGAAAATCACTCAAATACACTCCTGAAATCAACATGTAACAACTTTTGATAGCTCAGGATGCACTGACATGGGAAAATAGAATAGAAAGGGTTTAAGAAAATGCTTGGAAGAGAGGTAGTTTTGGGGCTCAACATACCCCCACTGTGAAGATGTTGCATGTCCTCATGCAACCAAAATTGTAACTATCCTCCCTTCAATTCATATGCTCTGAAACTTCTGCTAAGACATCCAACCTCTTCTTCTTATTTCTTGTTGTCACTGTCATTCTAGGCTTCATCATAAGACATCTGTACTTGAGATTGATGAGGGCTCTACTCAACCTCCTATTCTTCTTCTTCAGTTTTCTATTTTTCTTATGCCATAATCCTAAATGCAGCATGGTATTGTCATGGATAAGTTTTTCCAATTTGTTTTGCTCTTTTAATGTTTCATTCTCCCTTTGGATATGTTTGTTTAAGACTTCCAGCTCATAAATTTCTTGCTTCAATGACTGAATCAAAGTTTCCTGAGTTGTACCTGGCTGATTGGATGAAGTTCCTTGTTTTGCTATAGTTTTCTCTTGTTCCAATGATTCAATGAAATGATACATCTACTGCTGAGTTTGATCAATTTCTGGAGTTGTTTTCCTTGCACTAGTTCCAAAATCTAACTGAGGAGAAGGAGAATACTGTGGACTTTGAAGAGGTGGAGTGTTTTCTAGTGACTGATTTGGAGTTTCACCTCCCAGGTCTATGGATTGAGCTCCTTTGATTTGCGTTTTCTTCAATTTTCCCTTTAATCTAGAGCTTCTTCTTAGAACTTGTGAGCTTATGTCTACCTTTTCTATGATCTATTTCCCCTTTCCTTTTTGTTTTTCTTTAGTTGATTGTTCTTTAAGATGAACTAATCTTTCAGAAAGCATTTTCTCTTCCTCTAAAGAAGGCTCAGGAGTCTGGTAAATGTCTTCAATTTTCCTCTTTCCTTTCTATTTTTCTTGTTTCCTAATTTCAGTCAATGTTTCAGAAGGAAATTCTTCTTCACTGTTTTCCTTGGTCACACTAGTAGGAGTATCTTGGATTATTAAAGATTTTCTTTTCCTCCTAATTTTCTTTGTTGAACTCCCCTCAAGCACTTTAGGAGGGTCTTGGAAGAAGTTCCTAACTAGGAATTTTTCCTATGTATCTTTGTTCTCTTTCAAATGATTTTCAACCAAGATCTTGATAAGGTCATGATGGTAGAGATGAGGTTCCACATCATCTATAGTCTTTTGCACAATAGTGGGCATTTTTCTCAAACTATTCAACAAGAAGTAAGGGAGGTTGATAGTTTCATTCTCCAAGAAATTCATTAATAATCTGATATGATACATGTACATGGAGCCATACCTGCCCTCGCATGTAATGAATTTCTGAATGACCAACAACAAACTATTCCATTTATCTTTTAAGGCTGAAACAAGAATTCCTCATTTAAATATTGATATTTCCATACCTAGATTACGAAGAATGACCCTCCAGACCTTTTCATCGAAGTCCATGTTCTTAAACCAGCTCTCCCCTTCTTGTGGAAGCTCTGTGGCTGCTGCAATTGATGATTCTGTCACTGGAAATTTGATGTCTCCAATTTCAACTTCTGCACCATTGAAAGATCTTGCAAACGTTTTTGTAACCTCCTTGTGATGATCCTTGAACTTCTTAATGAACTGCAACCATCTTGCCTTCTCCAATGTGCTCTTAAGCTGCGGGTATCCTTCCATGAATTTAACTCCTTTGAGCTCTGTTCTCACTATAAGACCCATTTTTCCTTCTCACTGTGACGACACCTCTGTAAATGACAGTTTTAAGGGAGAAAAATGGTTATGTGAGTGGAAAATAGAAGTGGGCCGTGGAGAAAATCAGTGGTCATGAAATGGGGAAAATACTGAGCATGAGATGAAAGAGGATTTATGGAGTAGAAAATGGTCTAAGCGAAAAATGAACCAAGGATTGTAAAACCTGGTGTGCAAGCATGGAGGCAGAGTGTCACTCATGAAAATTTACAAGACTGAACGGAGTTTGAGTTCATAAAAAGGCTACAGAGTGGAATGTCAGTGGAAGAGAGCCGTATTCAATCAGCTCACATTTGCATGATTAGCTGTTTTAACAGATGTAATGAGGGTGTATGACTAAGTACGAGTTAAACTTGGAAATGGATTATGAGAATTTTAGGATTAATGTGGAAGATATGGTGGAGTTAAGGCAGCCATGAAATCAAATCATTACACGTTATGGAGCTGTGATTTACAAAATATACGAATTATGTGTTTGAAATGCTACTTGGAAATGGTTTTGTCCACACCTTGGAATCATACCTCTTTCGTTTTGCTAACTTTTAATTGCCTGCTTTTGTAGGTGATTTTTAGGTGTTCATGTCTTCAAAGATCTTCTCCTTCCATAACTACATCTTGCTTTTATTATTATTTGGCTAATCACTTGACTATCACTGTAGAGTAACAGGATTAGCTGCGGAATCAGCAATCAGCTGCGGAATCAAAATTCAGCTATGGAATCAGAATTCAGCTGCGGAAAATGACATTGTGAATAACATATGACTTGGTCAATGAATGGAAATGAAAAATGACTATATGGATGATACATGGAAAGGTGAATATGAAGAGAAACTGAGAGAAATTTTATTGATGGAATGTGGTGGCAATATGGAGCGAAATGAAATGGAATGGAATGAAACAAACTATGAGTGAAATGAGAGATTTTTTTGGAAAATATAGGGCATCAAAATCTTTTGATTTCTTCCCTGTATTTTCTGTATAAGATTGCCAATCAGTGATTGGTTTTCAAGTTTATACATTTTTATTATTTTTTTTTTTAGATGATGATGAAAAAAACAAAGACTAGGCTAGTGGAGAAGAATGATTCTTCCTCACTAGCCTCGTTGTTGAGTTATCTTGAAAGATTTTGATAAACTCCTCCTTTGAGATTGGCTTATGATAGATCTTCAATCTATGAACATTCACAAGGAGAGGAGTTTGATGCTCATCAATTGTTTTGATTCTTACTACTCCATTGCTAAAAACTTTTTCAATCTCATATGGCCCAAGCCAATGAGTCTGAAATTTACCTTGAAAATATTTGAACTTTGAATCAAATAGCAATGCCCAATCTCCTTCTTGAAACCTTTTGTCCTTGATGTATTTGTCATGCCACTTAGCTCTCTAATGCTGAACTAGATCAGTTCTTTGAACTGCTTCTTTTCTGATCTCATCTAGTTCATTCAACTGATCCAGTCTATGCTTTTGAGCATCTGATAGATCCATTCCCAACTGAACTACCGTCTTGAAGATTTTATCTTGGAACTCAATGGGGAGTAGAACTTCCTTCCCATAAACAAGTTCATATGGAGTGTGTCCCGTTGTGTTCCTTCATGTAGTTCTGTAGGCCCATAAGGCTTTAGGAATCCTTTTTTCCCAATCTCTTCTATGTAGATGCATAGTCTTGGTAATGATTCCTTCAGTTACTTTATTTTTGGACTCCACTTGATCATTTTCTTGTGGATGATAAGGAATGGATTTCCTATGATTGACCTTGTACTCTTCCATAAGCTTCTCCATCATTTTGGATGTGACTTAACTTCCCTCATCTGTCACAATTTCCCTTGGAACACCAAAGCGAGTAAAAATATCCTCGTAAAGAAAATTAACTACTGTATTTTCATTAGCAGAAAATAATTCTTTGGCTTCTACCCATTTAGTGACATAATCAGTACATACCAATATATACTTTTTCTTCTTGGATGGAGGATTAATAGGTCCAATAAAGTCTAAAGCCCATTTTTCAAAGGGTTCGATGAGTACCTGAGGTTGTAATGGCATCTCGTTTGAGGGGGTAGGTTTCCCTACCCTTTGGCAACTGTCACACCTTTTGACATATTGTTTTGCATATTTGAAGACAGACGACCAAAAATATCCTTAAGAAAGGATTTTATAAGCTATCCTCTTGTCAACAAAGTGTGCACCACATGGTTCATCATGACATGCTTTGAGAATATCAGGCATTTCATCTTCCGTGACACATCTTCTGATCACAAAGTAAGGCCCTGTTTTATACAATTCGTTAGAAATCCATGAATATCTTGAACTATCCTGAATAATCTTTCTTCTTTCTCTAGGAAATAAATGTGGAGGTAGTTTCCCTATAACCATATAGTTAGCCATATTTGCAAACCAAGGAGTCTTAGTAGTTACTGCAAATAATTATTCATCAGGAAACGTATCCTCTATAGGAGAGTCTTCTTTGATATTGTGAATCCTAGACAAGAAATCAGCGACTGTGTTTTGTTTCCTAGGTCTATCTAACAAAGTAATATTAAATTCCTGCAAAAGTAGGAGCCATCTTATAACTGCCATTAGTAATAGGTTTCTTCATCAAATATCTAATTGCAGAATGATCAGTATGAATAAAAGTTTCATGGTCTGTTATATAATGTCTGAACTTATTAATTGCATGAACAGCAGCTAAGAACTCTTTTTTAGTCACAGTATAATTTAACTCAGTGGGAGTCAAATTTCTACTAGTATAGTAAATGGCATAAGGAACCAAGTCTTTTTGTCCCAGTATAGCTCCTAGAGCTGTATCTGAAGCATCTGTAGAAATATGGAAAGGAAGTTTCCAATTTGGTCCTCTTAAGATAGGTTCTTCAAATATTCTTGTTTTCAAGGCCTCAAATGTTGATTGGAAATCAGGACTCCACTTGAATTCACAGTCTTTTGTAAGCAGTTTGAAGAGTGGAGATGCTATTTTGGTAAAGTTTTCTATAAATCTTCTATAATATCCAGTAAATCCTAGAAAACTTCTAACATCTTTTTGGCAATTTGGAATAGGTAACTTGGAGATGACTTCAACTTTGGATTTTTCTACTTTAATCCCATCCCCTGAAATATGATGTCCCAAAACAATACCTTCAGTAAACATTACAAAGCATTTTTCATGGCTTAATGAAAGGTTTCTTTCTTTACATCATTTAAGGACTTTTTCCAAATTTTCCAAGGCTTCTTCAAATGTATTACCATAGACTGTAAAATCATCCATATATACCTCTACACAATCATGGATTAGATCAGAAAAAATTCCTAGTACTATTCTTTGGAATGTTGCAGGTGCATTACATAATCCAAAAGTAAGCACTTGGTAGGCAAAAGTTCCCCATGGACAAGTAAATGTGGTTTTATCTTGATCTTTAGGTGCTACCTGAATTTAATTATAACCACTAAAACCATCCAAAAATGAAAAGTAATTTTTGCCTATTAATGTATCTAATACTTGATCTATAAAGGGCAAAGGAAAGTGATCCTTCAAGGTTGCTTTATTCAATTCTCTATAATCAATGCACACCCTCCATTTACCATTGTTTTTGGGCACTATCACCAAGTGAGAAACCCATCGGCTATCTAAGATTAGGTAAATGAATTTCACATTGAGTAATTTTTGGAGCTCTTCTTTCACAATCTCCCTAAGATTTGGATTCATCCTTCTCTGAGGTTGTCTGATTGGTCTACTATTTTCCTCAATATAGAAATGATGGATGCAAGTCTTAGGGTCAATACCTTTCATATCAGTATACTCCCATGAAAATGTAGCAGAATGTTTTTGTAAGATTTTGGTTAGTTCTTCTTGTTGTAACTTTTCCAAGTTTTTGTTGATATTCAATGTTTTACCTGGAAAAATTCCAACTGCAGAATTGCCAAACTATTCCATAGAGTAGAGAGAAATTTGCCTTGATGAAAAGTATTCAATATTAGAATCTAACTAAAATTGTGTGTGATCATATTCTGAAGACGTTTCAAAATTTTCTAATGTGTTCAGGATTTGACTATCCTCAATAACTTCAGAGAGAGTGAAGATAGGTTGTATAGCATCTTCATCATCGACCCATTCATTGTCTCCTAATTTTGTAATTGCTTTTGCTGGAGGATACAAAGTAAATTTCTTTGTTGAACTACAATCAGAAATGTACATGTCAGCAGATCTACAATTAATAAAAGCATCAGCTGTGGCTAACCCAGGTCTTCCTAAGATGAGTGGGTGTCCTCCTAGATTAACCATGGGAGTCAAAATCATGAAATCCATCGGATATTTCCCAAGAATCCAAGGAGACCAAAATATCTTCCAGTACACCATCTAGTTTGACTACTGATCTATATGCAAGTTACAGTAAGGTAGGTGCGAAGAGAAGATTAGGAAGTTTAAGCTATTCCATAGTTTATCTACTCATAATGTTTATAGCATCCCCTAAGTCAATCAGTGTATTTGGAATTTCTATTCCATTTATCTGTGTCTTGACAATTGGACTTCCTGGATCCACATATTTCTCCATGGTAATCTTTCCCATCATGATATCTACTATTATTCCTACCAGGTGGATTCCTTTTGTGTCTCTTGGTTTCTTACCTGGTATTTTGATACTCAACTCCTTTATTGTTTTTGCTAGAATAGGAATTTCTCTAATGGCTTGTAGCAAGAGAATCCTAATACAAACATTCTTTAGTTCATCTAGGAAATCATAGTCAGGCAACAAGATTTGTTTTTCCACCCCCTATCAATTTGTAATCTCTCAGGAAAAGGAGGTGTGGATGTAGACACAGGTTGCTCAACTATAGGAGTTGTGTGGGTTGACTCTTCTTGTTTTTCTTTTTGAATGGTTTGGTTTTGAGCGGATGCTTTTTCAAAACTTTTATTGACTTTCAGAGAATTGTCCTCATAAGCATCTTGCTCTTGAATATCTATAGAAGGTTTTTCCTTTTCTAAAATCCTACCAAATCTAAGTTGAACATCATTACGATCTAAAGGAACAATCATGTAAGTAGGAAATGGTTGTCCTTCTACCATGTAAGCATTTTGAGGGTTCTTGTTGTTGGGATTTGGTAATGGTTGGCCTAGTAGTTGATTTGGCTTCTATTGAAATGGAAGCAAGAGTTGAGGATTTTAATTTTGTTGAGGAGGTTGTTGTTGTGGAAATGGTAATGAAAGTTGAGGGCTTTGATTTGGAAGTTGTGGTTGTGGATCTTGTTGTTGGTTTTGTGGGAGAGGATAGCCCTGATAAGATGGAGGGCATTGATAATATTGAGCAATGGTTGAGGCCAA
This sequence comes from Pinus taeda, assembly GCA_000404065.3. NCBI lineage: Eukaryota > Viridiplantae > Streptophyta > Pinopsida > Pinales > Pinaceae > Pinus > Pinus taeda. The sequence continues at coordinate 163,403 of APFE031406082.1, forward strand.
GGTTGTTGCCAAGAATTCCAATTTGGTGGGGGCTGAAAATTCATTGGATTGTTAAATCCTTGATTTTGTTGCTCTTGCCAAAGTCTTCTTGAAACAAAGTAAAGAGATTCTATAGAATTTGAAACTACTTCCTCTTGAAAGACAACTTTAGAGCTGTGATTGAAGGACAATCCTTGGTCTCATGACTTTCTGAGCAAATCATACATGTTTCTACAACTTTTTCATCTAAGGGACATTCTCTTGGAGCATGTTTCTTTCTACATTTTGGGCAAAAGATGGCTAAAGCATCAGCTTCTATTTTCTGCTTGTTTTGAATTTGGAGGGTGGCTAGCTGTTCACTAAGGCTCCCTAGAATGTCAGTTTTGAACTCATCAAGCATATTGCCAATTTCTGCCCTACTTACTGTCGCAGTTGAAGATTTGTTTGCTCTAATAAGAGAAGGATATCTAGGCCCTTTTCCAGTTTTGGATTTTCCCCTTGAGAGATGGACACATAGTTCTGCTATGTCACTTAATGGAAATTTAGAGATGTCTCCCTTCCCCATCATGTTTAAAATATCTATCCATTCATCTCTAATTGCTTTTAATAAAAGGGATTTCAAGGTCTCCTCATCTAAATTGTTCATTTCTGCTTGCTTTAAGTTGTATTGAAAGCTCTCAAGTAAATCCTCTAAGTTCGCATATTCTTTTTGCATCATCTTGAATACCACATCCTTATGATTGGTAGGCATACAATAATCCAAATATCTATCCAAAAATTCTTGCCTCATATCATTCCAAGTCCCAATAGATTGAGTGAATAATCCCATAAACCATTTTAGAGCAGCCCCTTTCAATGTTGAAGGGAACAATTTGAGTTTTTTAGAGTCTTCTAGATAGTCATAGGTTCGGCATAAGACTTCAAACTAAAATAGAAATGTTTCAGGATCCTCACTTCGCAATCCATAAAAGTTTGGGAGGACGGATGGTGAAATGTTTTTCATTGTTGTATGGCTTTCCTCATCTACTATAGGGAATCCAAATGAGTTATCTCCTTCCATATTTCCTCCATTGTTACCTCTACCTTCTCCATTGTTACCTCTACCTCCTCAATTATTTCCTCTACCTCTGCCTCTACCCCTACCTCCAAATAGTGAAAATTCTCCATCTTGCTCTTCTTCTGCCATGATAGTTTCTTTAGAATCTTCTGGCTCTTCTATTAATGGTTGATGAGAGAGAGTTTCTACCTCCTCTTCTTCTCTAGGTAATTCTACTTCTTCCACTACAATAGGCTCTCCTATGGAGGTGAAGAAGGGTTCTTCTCCTAGGTCAGATTTAGTAGATGGAGTGGGATAATCTTCTAATTCAGTTTCTGCCCCTTGAATTCTAGGAATCCTAAGGCTGTGAGTATGAGTCTGGGATGGAGGTGTATCTTGTCTATTCCTTGAAGTAGTTGGAGTTGTAAAAATCGAACTTTTACCCCTAGCCATAAACCTTCCCCTAGAATCTATTTCTCTATGCATGTCATTTATTTATTTATTTTTGATGATTTTAATTGGGCTAATAATCCTTTTTCTAATCTTCCAGATCACACTAGGTGCAAGAAGAGAGCATACTCAAGAAATTATTAGACTAATAATTCTTTTTCCTGATCCTCCAGATCACACTAGGTGCAAGAGGAGAGCATACCTAGTTACACTTCCCCGACAATGGTGCCAAAATTTTTAGTCAATTTAGTGTGTCCTAAATTTCTACATAAGTTACCAATCCGGGAGTCATAAACTGATGAAGTGTAGTGCACTATATGTGCTAGACAACCCTTTTCTTACCTCACTGTTTTCAGTTTTATCTTGTTTTGGTGTTTTTTTTTGTTGGTCTTCTAAAGTGGTCTAATGCAATGGAAATCCTAATTTGTTGTTAAAGCAACAGTTTAAGAATACTTTTAAAAATCAAGTGTGGATGTAAAGTTGAAGACAAGGTTTATCCTCTTGCTTTTTGTGATAATTTCCAAACTTTGAACTTAAGAGATCTTAAGCATGTTGTCTAAAAAATCAGAACTTGAATAAGAGTGTAATCATGCAGCTACATAAACCAAACTAAAAATGAAGTATTGAAAATGAGATTACTATCTCTGTTGTCCATCCTAATTGCAAAATTGAAATCTATGAAACTGCTGCAATTCAAAACCAAAAAGTAAAGAAACTGGAAACTAGTCAATGATTTCATCCATAATCACAACATTTAGCCAATTAACTTCTAAAATGGGGTTAAGCTAAAGGCTCCGGAAATATCATCATATGGCATGAAAATAATGACATCTAAATTATCTAATTTGTACACTAATGAAAGCAAAGTCAACTACTTCATCTATAATCGCAATATTTTGCCAATTAACTTCTAAAATGGGGTTAAGCTAAAGGCTTCGAAAATATCATCATATAGTATGAAAGAACTGAAATATAAACTATATACTTGCATACTAATGAAAGAAAAGTCAATTACTTCACCTATAATCACAATATCTCACCAATTAACTTCTAAAATGAGGTGAAGCTAAAGGCTCCGGAAATATCATCATATAGCATGAAGAACTGACATCTAAACTATCTTGAACAATAAACAAATCTCACTAAGTAAAAGCATAAACAACTGAAATTGAAAACTAAAGTTCAGCAGAGGAAGCAAGTCTCAATAAAACCATTTGACGAAAAAATTACATTAAGAAGCTCGAGCATAACCAGACTTAAAGAACTATTCTGAAGTGCACCTATCAGTGTTAGTAAGAAATGTGACAAGCTACAAAAAACATGTAAAATATTAGAATGATTAAGATCATAGGCAAAACATAAGAAATGTACAATTCGAATGAGAGAAAATATACATGAAAACTATACAAAAACAAAAGAAGGACCTCAGCTATGCAGGGGCCTTCTACACAACTTTGGACTTAACACATTGTTACTTCAAACGTGCTCAAACAACCTTGTGAAAAACAGAGTCTTGTATTATAAAAATAGAGTAATATGTCTCTCGGTTACAGAACAACAAAATAACACTATATCAACAATATCAAGAACATCCTACCTGAGTTGCAAACACTTATATTTATAGAGAAAATGGATGATTGTATCTCAAAGGAATTTCTTCAATGATGGACACATGAATAGGTCAAAATCTGAGGATTCAGCCTCTCGGTTGTCATGAGTAGTAAATCTATGCGAGGTGGATGTTGGATTGGGTTATGGAGATGTCATGCAAGTGGAAAAAATAGATCCACGAGTTCAGGAATGGCTTCGGGCTTCTTTTACGTGCAGGAACAGAGTTCTAGTTGGCATATAACTCTGTGTTGACCTCCCTTTGACCGGGACCTTTCCTTCCAAATTTGGCTAAGTAAATAGGACCTCGTCCATGTGTGGATAATTCCTAAGCTGCCCATGTGTCTCATTCCTCCTATTGACACTTGTAACCTACAAAACAATGGAAACGACTGTGGAATTGCCCATCTGGTTAAACACTATGTTGCAGTAATAATATACCGCACGCTAGTCTTCTTCCTTGGTGGTTGGATTGGGCCTATGAAATCAAAATCCCACTTATCAAATACCTGCAATGAAACCTGAGGATTTAAAGGCAATTTGTCTCTTTGCAAAGGCCTTCCCATCCTTTGGCAAGCATTGCACACCTTGTAGTACACGTTAGAATCCTTATGCAATGTCGGCCACCATAACCCACCGCACAAAATCTTCTACACAATTTATTTTCCTACGTAGTGTCCTCCTTCCGCTCCTCCATGTGCTTTGGCAAGGATACTAGCGTGTTCAAACTATGGAACATAACTTCGCAGTATTTCATCTGTTCCCATCTTATACAAGTGACCCAAAATCACTGAAAAATCTATAGAGCAGACTACTAATTCCTTCTTCTGCTGAGTGGAATATCCTTCCGGTGCTGTACCCGTGGTTAAAAATTGAATGATATCAGTAAAATGGTCATCCGCAACATGCACAACAGAAGAAGCGAAGGAATGACCTTCTCTCCTACGCCGAGCTGGAGAAGCCAAGGCTAGCTCCCCAAATTCTAAGCCTCCAAAAATCGCTTTTCTTGAGTTATGAGGTTTATTTTATAACAAGAGGAATGATATTTCATATCCCCTATGACTCTTGAGTTACCGTCATGACTCTTGGACTCCTAAATGACCTTTTAACCTCTATTGACTCTTTGGTCCACATGTAACTTTTCATATTCGACATGTGACTCTTGGACTTCCACACATTTACATTTGTCATTTTCGTTTTGATAATATATAATTACATTCCAAATTATGTGGAAAGACACATTGATGCATATGACATTGTGATGACACGTTTACAAGACAAAACTTGGCATTGATGACATGGAACTTCATGATGATGTGGAAATTCCATGCTACTACCTTTGCTACATTGTCTTCAATCTTCACGAAAGATCTGCTTTGTTCTTCATCTTCACCACCCAAAGGTCGTGCAATGTCTTCATTCTGTCATACTCCAGGATCTCTCCATTCCTTCGTGATGGTTCTTCTTTGTGCTTGTTCTCTGCAAGTTTTTTGTTTTCTTATTTCTCCTTAAAATATTCCTTGAGCATCTCCTTTCCCTGTTGAGGTGATACACCTGCTAATGAATTTCAGTCATGACAAGGCAAGATCAATATTGAACTCATGTACTCTAACCCTACTTTTCTCATGGAGGAATATGCTTGTGATAGGCCTGTGTAAGGATTGAAAAAGGAAGGCTTTTTGAGGATGGCGCAGTTGAGTTCAACATTGGATGAGGAAGGCACCACTTCTCATTAAAACTACATAATAAAAAATGGGTTCTTTTGGTTGCAACACAGTGTGAAAGTGCAAGAGACAGTGTGATGAGACTATTGATTGAAAATACGACATGCATAGGGCTCAAAGGAGGAAGAGAACAAGTAGTGTAGTTGAGATTCACAGTGACTAAGAGAGGCCTTAACTGTAGACTATAACTACAACATATGATAGGGAGGCAAGGAAAAAATCAGTGACTGTGTAGTGTGGGAATCTAGTGGACAAGAGTTGATGGCTTTCTAATTAAAATCATGACATGTCTGGTAATTGAGAGGTAGAATTAAGGAATAGAACACTTTTCTTTAGTAGTGATTTATCAAAGGCTCCATTATCCACTAGAACGACGACATGCGACAAGAAGGCAAGCATAACAAGGAAATGACATAGTGAGGGGTTCGAGTCAGTAAAGAAGAAAAGACTAGGGACGATAGCTATGACATGAACTAGGCTTGAGGGAATGTTCTAATGCTAGCTTTTTTTTTCTTATGTAGTGGTTGACTATCCCTTAGAAATGTGACTTGCATCACTGGGAAGGTAAATTGCGTAGTTGGCTAAGGCAAGCAACAGAAGACAAGTCACTTTGCATCGGGAGTGTTCACTGCACTGTGGAGGGAGGAGGACCTTTGCATGGTGTGGTTTTCTTTTGCAAAGTGCCATTAGAAATGCTCCATGCACTATATCAAGCAGATTTGCACAAATCTCGGTGTAGTCAGTCAGCGCATGTAACAAGGGTTAGGTGATTATTCTTTGCGGCTTCTCGATGAGTAGTGACAGGAGATGACCTTAAAGAGGATTGAATGCAAAAGTTTGGGAGAAAGATATCTGATCAATGAGGCTCATGAGTAGGCAATGGTAATCACATGGGAGAGGGATCATGTATTCACAACTTGCATTGGTTAGGATGATTAAGAAGAGCTCCAAAATGACTACGAGTGAGACTAGTAGAATAAGAGAGGGAAAAACATCCGAATGAGACTCAAACATAGATCACACACATGAATGCCATCAACACAAAATAGGGTAATTAATGGGACTCGTGAACAACAATCACACCTTGAAATGACAACAAAGCGACACTTTTTCTAAGTGCAACTGTTGAAATGCCACATTGTGACACTTAGAATACACGTTGCGACACAAGGGTCAGCTATGATCAAGAAGTGCGTTAATTTGTAGGAATGTGTCTAGCACATATTATTATGATATGTAATATCATATGATGTAGAAGTGTGTGATAGAGCTACCTTTAGTGATGTGCAAAGGTGTGACACATAAACAAGTGAAAAGGATTAAAAGTGACAGTTGTGACAGTAGGAAAGCGTGAAAAAGACACTCGCAAAAGCAAAATAAAGTGAAAGTGACACATGGTGGAGTGAAGATAACTTGAAAGTGACACCAAGAAAAAATGACATCCACAAAAGTGAAAGCGTCACTTCTAAAAGTAACAGTGTGCAAAAGTGACAGTTAGAAAATCCATTGAAGTAGAAGTAAATTGCAACCAAAGTGAGGGATACTATCGATGGAAAGTGTGTATTGAGTGTCGACATGGGTTTGTAGTACACTATCCTTATGGATTGCACAGTTGTTGTCAATAGCGATTATGCAAACCTTACTTTCAAGAGTTGTGCAATGCCTATCTATGCTTGCATACAAAAGGTGCACTTGTGAATTCATCAAGGACTAAGCATGTGTGAGCAAGTGACATTGACACTTAGAACTTGAGAAGAATACTTAAACACTTAACAAAACATTGACCAATCATGAAGTGACCATAGAGAGACAAATCGTAAGATCCTCACTAGGCTCCAAATTTTAAGTGTACGCAAAATTTTGGAGGGTGCTTATCGCAACGATAACATAACCCTATGTTAAAATACAAATAAATTCAAACTAAAATAATAAAAGTAAAAATTATAAGTTATTGTTTTAATTTTTATTAAGTTTTCTTGGATAGTGAAGGTAAACTTGACTTGGTCAAGTTACCAGTGGTTTTTTAGCTCCAATTTTATGAGAACCCATGGTATTCATGTCTAATATAACATATTTAAAGGGGGAAAAAAAACTAGCCTAGATCCATCTTAACTCCATATTCTACCAAGCGCCAAGAGGATCAAACATTTGATCTCTCTTTGTCGTCTGTATATCTGAAGTTAAGATGGATCTGGGCTGACTTATAAATATTCCAACTCCTTTTTTTATTTGAATTTTTTAAGCATTTCACAATTTAAAGTTAAAACAAAATTATCTTAAAAAAGTATT
>APFE031406091.1:0-21362 GCA_000404065.3 Pinus taeda
TCATTTATTTATATTTTTATTAATTTACCATACCTCTTTTATAAATATGGTATTTGGGCCTTTGGCCCATAAGATTCACTTAAATAAAACCTATTCTTGAAAATGGGCGATGGAAGGTTGTAACTCCTAATTTCAAGGGCTAAATTTACCTTTTTTACCCTCTCTCTTAAAATAAGGTGGGCTATTTGAGGTGATTTGTAAAAATGTACTATAATACAAAATATTCGCCCACTAAAAATTTAAAACCCCTTAATTTCGCCAAAGGGTGAACATTCGCCCCTAAAATTATCCTTGCTCTCGCGCCTATTAACAGCTCACAACAATGGCTGGTAATCAGGTGATGTCTTTCCATGTTCGACTTCAGGACATCTTTTCACATGGATCGACTTGTACATCGAGCGAAGATTGAACAAGTTTGAAGACCCCGGATCTAGTTTCATCCATCTGGGCTGCGATATATTTAGGAATATAAATAAATCAAATGTTCATAGAAGCTACATAGATGGTCATCCAAGCCAGGGATGATGACCCTTCATATGGAGAATCACCAGTCTGTAACTACAGACGATTATTTGTTCTATGTACATGAAAATGAATTTATAAAGCTGAGCAGGGGAATAATATGATGATGATGTATTGTATTGTATCTTATACAAGTCACCTTCCAGTTCGAATTCCTCGAATCCTCATGATAAAGCATTTCACTCGACATCAAAAGATTTATGACCTCATGCTTTAGGGGGGAATTGTTATAGACATATTTGGGCACTTCAACCCCAATCACATATGTCGATAAACCAATGGATTTTTAGCCCCTAAAAGTGTTGTTTCATATTTCCCAAAAGTTTCACCTAAAAAACCACTCAGAACTAGCCAAAACTAGACCATACTGACTACTCCACTGTCAAGGTGCGACGCATATTGGCTCCTACACTAGCCAGGTGTGATGCATACTAAAGAGGCCTTCTATAGCGTACGATGAGCGAGAATGGACAAATGGCTGAGACATTTTGCCAAGTGGATGCTCATGGAATCTTCTAGAAACTTCTCCTATGACACTTGCCTCTCTGAATTTGCCGAGGGATGAGTAAGAGATCAGTGAAATCTCCAAGTGGAACCAACAACTATCAGTGGAATGAAACTAATCAAAAACCTAGAGCTGATTCACACCCTTACAAGACATCTATAAATGGATTCGTCATCTGAGAGATCTTGAGGCTGGAATTTTGTAATTTGTAAGGAAGTGTTGTTGGTTTATCTTTGAGAAGAGACATTGTATTGTTGGGTGATTTTTCTTTTCATAAGGTGAAGAGGGCTTTGATGCTAGGAGGATGACGCTGGATCAAACAGCTGGGTTGTAATCCTCTCTTCTATTATTAATAAATTTCTTTGATTTTTCCTCCATACAATTGCGTACTTGTGAATCTTGTTATTTGTGAATGCAATTGTATGTTCAACGTATTTCTGATTCTACATTGTTTATGATATTATAGATCGAAATGCTTTGATGGTGTTTTGTTGCTTTGTCTCTATAGGTATTCTCTAAAGTAGGACAAGTAGGAGAGGAGTTGCAAGCTCTATAAAAGGAGAGAGAAATCAAGCAAGGAGTCAAGCAGAAGACCCAGGCTGGTCCCCTTTGCTTCTCTCTTATCTATCATACATAAAGGAAATCACGAATTACTTTGATTGTTTGTAAGTCAGCTACCAAACTTAGTGGGACTAGCAGATCGAAAAGACACTAGTTTTCTTGGAAACACATGGCTGAGGCATTTATAAGATTTACAAGGTGAATTAGTCATTTTCCTCAATTCTGGAAAATTGAACAATTTTAACAAACTAACCCCAAAGATATTGGCATATCTTCCTAACCATGGCGAATTTTTGAAAACTGTTTGAATGAAACATAAATTGTTATATTTAAAAATAAATAAATAAAAACTCTCTTGCATTTGTCTCATTCAAAACCAAATCCTCGAAAATCGTGCCCAAAGTTGGTTGTCTGGCTCTTTTTGCAAGATTCTAAAACTCTAGAAAAACAATCATTTTTTATAAAAACTACCTCCAAGACGCACTTATAACTTTTATAAAAATTTAAATATGGAGAAACGATTTTGGATATAGTTATTTGGTCATATGTTTAACAAACCCAATTTCTCATATTTTCCATATTCATATCCAGATGCATGGAAATCGAGGTCAAACTTAGTAGTTTGGAAACAGTGCACATTTTGAGAAGATTTGTTAATTAGCTCCTAGTGACCCACATGTGTGACCTAGTTGCTTCAACACATCAAAAGGTATTAAAACATTATTTTGGACGATATCCTTACTTGGTTTTCCCCAAAACCATGCCAAAATGTTGAAACCCCAAATTGGATATTCCCGTACTCTACTTGCACCAACTAGTTCAACTGACTTGTGAAGAATTTCGGGAACCTCGGGATAAAGGAACTTAGTAAAATCGTCATTAGAAAATCATGGAAAAATCATCTTTAATCATAGAAGATTCAAGAAAACTAATGATAACCAACCATAGAGTGCCATATATGTATTTGACGACAAGTTATGGAATTATGGTATGAAATGGGTTAAAAGTACACGAACACAGGTTATGGATGGTGTTATTGTATGATGAAAACATGGGCATATTTAAGGCCAAACATCCCCCCATACCTAAGGATTTGCATGTCCTCATGCAAACAAGTACTTTTCTAATTTATAGATTTTATGGCATCGTGGCTTTGGGCAGGGTTGGTTTTTGCAGAGTAACACTGTGTGAAGATTTGAGGGTGTTGGTTGTTGTGGAGCAACACTATTCTTATTTGAATACCATAGATTTGATTTTGAGAACGATACAAATTGAGGATAAACAATAGATATGGTAGGAGGAAATGATGAATGAAACGATAAGTGGCAATGGAAATGGTGGAGGAGATGAGTTGGTGATGGAGATGGTAAAATAGGTGCTTGCATACTCTGTTTTTATGAGGCTCATGCTTATGGATGGTTCCTTTATGAAAGGAAGAAATGAATTCATCCTCTATTGGATACATTCAACTAACAATATGTGTGAATGTAGGAGGGGAAGGCACTATAGTTACTGCCTTTGTTTACATGAACCAATATACTTTTCTTTTCATGATTATGACCTTATTAGAGTAGCATGCATTCTATTATAAATGAGGAATTTGCAAATGGACGGTATATGGAAAACAAAATATACGAAATATGTGGTGGCTAATCATCAAAGCTTTCTTAAATATCTAATTAATTAAAGAATCTTAAGCCAATTTTACCTCAAGTTACCTTTGTTGTTGATGTGCTCGGTGCTACAAGAGGAAGTGAATGATGGAATGGTTGGAGTTGATGTGACTGCTGATATGACCTATTGAAGAAGGTTGAAGGATGAGATGAAGAGTTGAAGGATGAACTAAAGAGCTGAAGGATGAATCGAAGGTCCCATTTTGCCCCATGCTTGAGGAGTTGTATGTCCCAAAACAATAGAGGAAAGGTGACTACTACTGCAAATGACAATGGAGATGTTGATACAAAAATCCAAACTGCTGCAAATTGGTGTTGAGATCACAAAACTATATAGTCTTCAACCGCTGCACACCCGTGTGAAATCTTTCATATGTGAATAAATGGTGTCGATGTCGAACATAAGAAAGAATCACTAGATTACCGACCATTGAGGAATCCATTAACCAATGTGAGATATCTCATCTTTGATGTCAATGGGAATCAAGGCACTAGGTAAATTCTACTAGCCATGAATAGATTTGTTGAAGTCGAGTGGATTGTAGAATTCATCCATTAAGAAACATTGATGTATTTCCTTAGTACATGACAAGGATACCTACCACTAAGGCATGCATGCTTCTAGGTACCTTATCTAACCCTAACCCTAATCCTAGATAATGTGTTGATGTTGATGCGATAAGGCTTGTTGGCAGGTAGGCCTTAAGGAATCCCACATCAACCAACTCGAGTACAAACATAATGACTTGAAAGATACATGATTTGAAGAACTCATACACATTTATAAACTTTAATGGGAATCTTTCCCACAAGTTACCTGGTTTTCAAGAAAAGTCTCTATCCAATTGCGCCAAACAATCTGGTTTTCACAAAAGGACTTATTTTTCTCTTTACTATTTTCATTTATTTATTTACTAACTTTCCTACTATACTGGAGAAAATATGTCCTCCTTCAAGTGAACGAGAACTTCCATTGAAGCCATGTGAGAATCAGGTACAAGGATATATTCATGCTCAGATTTAACATATAAAATTTACATTGTACATGAGCATGTAAAACTAGCAGCTGCAAATTATATCATGCTAAGAAAGTGTGAAGAAGAGAATGATGCCTTGTTGAAGTACTAGTTTGGAACTAATGCTCAATGTAATCATAGTGGTCTTGGTTCATTTCTTCATTTGGACAATTTTTCATGTCCTCTTCTTTGGCCTCTTCGATCTCTGGTTTTACGGGCTTCTATCCAATAGATGTTGTCCATAAGTCCTAAGTTTCCTCTAAATATTGGAAAACGTGGTTATTGGAGGATTCTAGCTCTTCATATGGTTGTGTCTCATGGAAATTAGGTTCTTCGATCACTTCTGGAGAGGTAGAAAGGCTCTTGACTGTTGTTAAGATCTGCTCTTCCTGAGAGGTAGAGACCCCAGCTGTTGCTAGGATTTGAGATAGCCCCTTCAACTTCTTAATCATCCTTGAATCATTCTTTCTAGTTTAGAAATCCCTATCTCCATATGCAAATTAGTACCTGGGGGTTCTTACAGCACCCCAAAAATGATTTACAGATAAAGAGATTGAATTTTTAATCTAAATAAAAAATAATTGATTGCAATAAAACTCACCAAACTTTCTTACTTGGACAACCAAACTTTGGAGCAACCCCACCATAGTGGATGCATGGCTCTTCACTCATGTGTTACCATACTCTGTCTACCCTTTGATTGTCCTGCAAAATCCTCACCACACAGAAAACTTGTGAAAGAAATTACACTCTAATCCCTTTAGCACCTCCCCGGCAACGACAACGAAAATGTTGGGGAAATTATATGTGTGGTAATTCCAATATTAAATTATCAATCTGGGACTCATAAGCGTAGAGGCACAAGCGCAGGTAACGCAGAATCAGAGTATATAACCTAAATTAATATCAAATTCATATTTCTGAATTAAGTACAAAATGCAAAGGCTTCTAAACTAACGTTATCTCAAGCAATCAAATTATAAAACTCAAAGCAATTGAAAAAAATGACATGTAAGGAAATGGAACTCTACTGTCAAAAGTAACCAATCTTGCAATGGAATGAAACTTAATCTAGTACAGAAAAGTAAGCACACATGCAATGTAGTAACCATAATCTAATGCCATAAAATAAAAATGCTTAATCTAATGCAAGAAAGTAATATTAATCTAATGCGAGAAAGTAATCGCACTTGCAGTTGAAATAAACCCTATTCTAATGCAGAAAATAACCACAATTCAAACAAAATTGTAACTAATCTAATTCTCAGGACATGAGAAATCAACAAGCATAAAAAATGAAATGCAACTCTCTTTAAACTAACTCTATTCTATATGTAATTCAAAAATCCAATCTTATAACTAAAATTATTAAACTTAAGAAATATCGGTTCCTGTCAACTTTCAATTGTAACAAAACTCTAATCCTATCCTAATCATATCAACACTCCCACACTCCACTCGCAATCAACATTGTCTTACTGTTTTCCTGAGCATTAATCATAGATTTATAATGATGCAAAACTTGGTAACGTATAGAAAGTAAATAGAGGATAACAAATTCATTTCTAGACTTGTGATATGGTGATTAACTTTTGTTTATTTGTTGTCCCATGCCATGCAATTGTACCAAAAGTATTATTTAGATCACAGATCATTGCTCAGCGAATCCTTGTTGATCGTTTGACAACTAAGTAATGAAATCTAGAGCATTCAACTTCAAATTATAAAACATAGTAAGAGTATTGAGTGTAGAAATGAAAACATTCAAAGATCTGAGCAATTTTTAAACAAAATTCACTCTGCAAATCTAATCCCTATGATTGGAATGAACTACGGAATTTTCTTCCAAGTGGTGGTGGGACCTTGCCACTCCTGGAGCAAGTTATATTAATTCAATGGAAATAAAATTTAAAACACAGTCATAATACTTACAGAGAATTTAGAGATGAAACAAAAATAAATTAAGATAAAATTATTATTACCACAGAGCTTCAATCCATCCTTTATTCCTTCCATGTTTCTCTTCCTTTTAAAAACTTAAAAATATTCCAATATAAACCATGGCTGAGCCATTTATAAGATTTACAAGGTGAATTAGTCATTTTCCTCAATTCTGGAAAATTGAACAATTTTAACAAACCGACCCCAAAGATATTGGCATATCTTTCTAACCATGGCGAAGTTTGGAAACCTGTTTGGAGGGAACCTAAATTGTTATATTTTCAACAAAAACCTCTCTTGCATTTTTCTCATTCAATTCCACATGCTCGTAAATCGTGCCCAAAATTGGTTGTCTCTCTCTTTTTGTAAGATTATAGAACTCTGGCAAAACAATGCTTTTTTATAAAACTGCCTCAAAGACCCGCTTATAACTTCTATAAAAATTCAAGTCTGTAGAAACGGTTTTAGATATAGATAATTGGCTATATGGTTAACAAAGCCATTTTCTCATATGTTCCAGATTCACCTCTAGATGCACGGAAATTGAGGTCAAACTTTGTAGTTTAGAAATTGTGCACGTTTTGAGCATATTTGTTAATTAGCTCCTAGGGACACACATGTGCGACCTAGTTGCAATCCAACACATGGAAAGCTATTAAAACATTATTTTGGAAAATAAAATCCCTCAATTTTTTCCCGAAAGGATGCCAATATGTCGAAACTTCAAATTGGATATTCCCGTACTCTACTTACACCAACTAGTTCAACTGACTTGTGAAAGAATTTCGGCAATGGAACCCTGTGACAAAGGAACTTAGCAAAGACGTCAATATAAAATCATGGAAAATTCATCTTTAATCATAGAAGAGTCAAGAAAACTAATGATAACTAACCATAGAGTGTAAGATATGTATTCGACAGCAAGTTATGGAATTATGGTACGAAATGGGTTAAAAGTACATCAATACAGGTTATGAATGGGTATTGTATGATGAAAACATGGGAATATTTAAGGCCCAACAATGGCACTTGGAATTTCACTTACAATATTTTTATAAATAATAATACAATTTCCACATATACCCATGTGGGACAAAATAGGCTTGAGTCAGCCTAATAAGACAAACATCATCACTTGGGGTCTTGGGGAAAGACCAATTTAGAAACATCCTCTTGATGGCCTTCGCTGATGAAATGATACCAATATTAGTACAATGATATTGTATCCCCATACTATTTGATGATTCCTTTCTCAAAACAGACTCTTACCTCCATGGCTTCCAGGTATATGGTTCTGGAACCTCTATCCAGCTCATCTTGAAGCATGTGTAGCATTGTCTTGAGTGTGGCTGGACCACGGATGTACTTCTGCATGTTTTCTGTGCTCAACTGCAATTCATCACTGGTGGGCTCTCGCATCAACTGCTCTATGTACCTATCAGCCTCCAACCAGACTTGGTTCTTCTTCGTGGCTTGAGTGAGGGTTCTGATTGAAGGGATCATGTGTGTCCTCACTATGACATACAAACTCTTGAAAAAACATGCATAGGAAGCCTCAATGTTGGTGATGAGAAAACGGAGCTGCTCATAATTATCAATCAACATCTAAATATGTGCTTTGTCTAGCTCTACCCGCGGCTTCATTATCTTCTACAAGTAAAGTGAGGCTTCCTTGTATCTCAATGTCCATTTCTATACATGCGTAATAACAGCGTGGATGTCTTTGAGAGTTTGGGATATCTTTGCACACTGCTACTGAGAACCATGTAGATGGAAAACCGCCTTGTGCACAGTGACAAATCTGCCATACAATTTCTACATGGTGGTCTCATGAGTTGATACATGAGCAAGCATCACTTTTCTCATCTCTGCCATAGCAGACCTTGCGGATTGTTCTATTCTATGTTTGGCCTCCTGCAAGTCCTTTTCCATCCGATCATTCTCTGCTATCAAGAACTTGACCATTGAAATCATGGCTTCTTTATAAGCCTTAGAAGCATCATCCATGGCAGTTGAACGTCTTCTAACAACTACAACAATCACCCTTTCCTCTATGTGTGCAGGTGATGTGTGATCATCTAGGAGTTTCTTTCTTCATGCCTGTACAATCCTTTTTCGTGACTTATCAAATGATAGATTGTACGCATCAATCTCTGGATCATCATCAGGGAGGAGAACTTCTCCTTTCTCGCTTGGGACTAGTTCTGATTCTGGAGGTGGCGGAAACTATGGGGTGACCTAGGATGCTCTCGGCATGAGGTCGATGTCTTGGTCCTATGGCTCTTGTTCCAACTCCATATCTATTGCTTCAACCATCTTCTCAATCTATTGAGAAAGGTCCCAAACCTATACCTGCTCACCCTCTTCTTCATTTGTTGGCTGCTCTGATTCCTTAATCTGTATAGGCATAGTTTTCTCTGTCGTTGCACCTTTCCTTTCCTCCTGTTCATGTTTTTGCTTATCTTCCCTTTCTCTCCTCCTTAACTCATGCTCTTCTTTCAGTTTATTTTTTGTTTCCTGCAATTTCCTCTCTACATCTTCCAACCTTTTCTTATCTCTCTTCCTTTATTATACTCTCTTTTCCCATTTTCGCCTCTTCGCCTCTATCTCTAAAGCTACTTTCTCACCAAAAGGATCTTCCTGCATATCTTTGCTCATAATCTACGCCCTCAACAATCTTCCTCTTGCTTTGTTCCTGTGTCGGTTTGTGCTCATTATTTTTGTTGTTGTTTCTTCCTATGGCACTATTGCCTACAGAGTTTCTTTCCATTCTATAGCCATGCTGACCGCTTCATTAAACCTTTAGGAGTTATAGAAATACCTCCAAGGGTCTTCCTCTAGCCAATGACATGCCCCATGGATCCATGGATAATACACTTTTTCATGATGGTTCTTGCATATACAGTGGGGATCATAAGGATTGAAACTCTTGGTGCCGAACTCAAAATTCTTCAAGTCCTTGGCCACAACATCTGCATCCTTCAAGCTCTAGATCTCATATAATATGATCTGCAAAGGAAGAGCAGGCCATGGTGCCTTCTTCCTCCTATGCAGTCCTACTCATAACCCTATGGAGATGTGATATGCAACCTCTTACATGAACAACTTATCCATGGAAAACCTTGGTAGTACAAGTGGAGGTTTCTCTCTGCCAAACATCCTCATGAAGGTGCCATGGAGTGAGGCATACCAATCTGCAATGTTAAGAAATGCCTGCATCACTTCTTGGGACATGCAAGGTGGATCTTGCTTGAATATCATCTTGTAAACCAAGGTGTTGAAGTGGACAGATAGCTTTGCCATGACTCCTTTGTAGTTTCACTCAAAGAGCAACTTGCAATAGATGTTCACAACGTCATATGATGATGTCAATGTCAAACCCATGCCAAGAAACTATTGTTGGGTAGAGATTGCATCAATCAGGTACACGGACATATAGAATATTGCTTGCTCGTCCTTAGGTGGATTTAGGGCATTAGACACATGAACTTTCAGCTGAAGAGCCAACATGTCCGACCAATTGAACGACCTTCCTTCATTTTCCAATTGATCCAACACAAACACCCCACTCTGTAGCAAGGTCTCCGTGCTCTCTTGATCATACAAGTGACAAGCAAAGATGATCAAGAGTTGGTAGGCCTTCCTAAGTGACTTAGTCTTCTAGGCCTAGTTGGGTGTCAACCTGAACTTCGATGGATATTTTACCCAACACTTCATGATGTCTCTAGTGTTCACATTGTTGTGGGGAGTAAAGAAGATTGCATCCATGCGGTTCACCGGTTGTGGTAAGTGATACATCTTATGATAGTTTTTCATCCTAGAGGTAGCAAGTTGTGTTCCACTGGTACTGCTCAATGTCATCGTCTCAGTATTGGTATGTGAGAAAATCAAGTGAATAATGTCCACACATGGGAAGACGAGGTATCTGCATGAAATCCTATACAAGCTTGACTTGTGGAAGTTGACATAGACCTATCGATCTTCCAAATCTTCCTTAAAGTTACCGACAAATATGTCCTTTATTTCCTTCCATGTAATCTTCATGTCCTTCTCTATGAACAGTTGTGTGCCAGCATAGATTGGCAAGTTCATTGACACTTGTTCAAATGCATATCTAATGTTGCTCTCTATAATATCCTTTGATATAGCTCTCTTGGAAACCATGTTTCATGTACTACTGAGAAGTTGGTCATCAACTGTTGTACTTAGAGATAGAGTGGACACTCATGGCATGCCAATGCTAGCTTAAAACAAAAAAGCACTTCAAGGATCGATCATGTAACAAACTGGGCAACTGTTGGGAAATATTACGCAATTATGACTTTCACAGGTGAGGGACTATCAGCTGGAACTATGTATTGTGCAGCCCCAGTTGCTAGTGAGAGGTGCTAAAGGTTGGAACTATGCAATGTGCAGTCTAGTGTGGCTTGTTGATGACTAAAACTACATAATGCACAGTTCAGTTTGGCTTTGATGCTATTTGGAACTGCACATTGTGCAATCTTAGAGGGCAAGACTCTAGGACTATCTCCTAGAACTGCACAGAGCGCAGCTCGAGCTAGCCATTGGAAGCCTCTATGCAATCCCTGGAGCCAAGGAAAAGCCTTGAGATCTAGAAATTCACAGTGCATTCCGGGAAGAGCTAGATTCGGGCCAAGGCAACCAAGTTCTACCCAAGTGCAACTTGCAAATGAGTAGATATGATTGCATGAGAGAAGGATAGTGCAGATCTAAGTGAATAGTGATGGATGCAATCAAAACAAATGTAGCAATCAGTCAAACAAAATAACAATGAAGCTTGTGGGGAGAGTCGCCGCAACGGAGACCGTTAGTGCAAAACTAGTTTATGCATGCGATGCTTAGGAAAGCCAATGAAAAACTTAAAACAACACTTCTCCAAGCTAAAACAAATCAAAACTCTAGTGGTCATTTGACAAAATGGGTAAAACAACACTCACACAAGCCAAGGAAACAAAAGCAACAGAAAAAGTTGTAAAAGACAAGAAAAGAAAAACTTACCTGGAAAAGTTGTGTCGACTATGACGAAGGTTTCTATATGGCTTAGGAATGCCAAAGCTCCAAGATTGAATGTGAAAATGAGTTCTAGAAGCGTCCATTAAATAGATTTGATCGATTTAGGGTTTATGATGCAAAGTCCAAAACTCTAGGAAAAAGTGACAGGTGGTGGTAGTTTATAAAATTAACTCAAGTGTAACTCCCACTACTAAAAATAGATCCCTATTTTTTAGGGATGATTTTTTCTATTTGATTTTTTTCTTTTCAGGAAGGGTTTCCTTGCATGCATGGAGAAATTTCACAGTCTTGGAGGGATCCAGGAAACTTACCGGCACATGCGACCAGAAGTTGAGGGAATGCTTATGCACAATTCTTGGGCTGAGTAGCTCCAACTGCCTCTCGTTCTCTACGCAATTTCCCAGTTGAAGACAAGATGCCAACTGGGTTTGTGCATTTTTGGAGCCAAATCTCACTGTCGGGTTGCACTGCGGATTTCTTGAGAGCAAGGTTGATTTCCCTCTAGGACTGCGCAGATAGCCAAGGCAGTGCAATAGCCGGATTGTAACCAAGTCAAAGGAGGTTAGCTTTTGGTTAATCAGCAAAGCAAGTCAACAAACAAAAGTTGTAAAGTAAAATATCAAATTGATGAAAGAACAAGTACTTGGGCAATGAAAGGAAAGTTGTTGATATTTTAGTAAGGAGGCTCCAAAACAAAGTGAAGGAAAAATTTTGGAGGGTGGTTATAGCCGCTACAACATTAGCAACACACTAGTAGAACTCCAGCTCTCTATATAGACATAGTCTCATGTAAAGCAAGTCTAACTCCTTTGAAAGTATTGTTCAATTCTTTGATCGTCATGGTTCCTTCACTAGCTTGAGTTAAAGATATAGTCCCTACCATTCTCTTAATCAGTCAGCACATATACCAAGCCAAGTCAACTGAGTTATTTTGATTCAGGATGAGGGGTATATTGATGCACAATTAATATATACCTTTAGAGTTTAAGTTTCATCTCTAGTGTTGCTCTGTTGCCAGTAGGCCTGGACATTACCCCGACAGAGTCACTTCAGGAACACAAGCATCGCTCCGTTGCCAATGAGCCTAGATAGTACCTCAGTGGAGTTGCTTGCTTCACCTCTTTACACAGGAAGCATTTCTCTTCTTTCACCTTTATTTTATTTTTTTTTCTTTCATTTTTCATTTTTCAGAGAACTATGCATAGGCACTTATTTATTTCATGAGGCGGAAGAGGGACCTCGACTTATTGAGAATATAAAAGGTTGTCCCTTCAGAGAAGTATGGTGTATATACCTTTGACATACTTTTTAAGGTTTCCGCCTCACCTTACTCTACTTGACCGAGTTGACAAGGTTTAACTGAAAATATAAAACTAATTAGAGTAGGTGGTACTAGTTAAAATTGCAAGCGTTGTGTTTTCACCAAGACTCATTCTGAAAGGAACGTATTTTCCATCAGGGTATCATCAAATAATAAATGCAAGCTCTTCATAAGAGAGGGGACAACATATAACCAAATGTTGATAGTTGTACAAGTCCTCTTGTATTTCACTCTACTTGTCTCAAGATTCAAACGCGGTTTCATGGGAAACTAATCTTATGGGTGCATGAACAAGCAAACAAACAAGCGAGCAAAGGGCAGAAGTAAAACGAAAGCAAAGCAAGTAGGTAAATAAAAACATGAAAGCAAACAAACAAGAAAGAAAACACTACTCCTACTCTTAAGATAAAAAGGGCATGGGTCTTCTCACATGAACTGATATTTCCAATGCAACCATCAGTGCATTGGTTGGCCCATGTACGTGAAGGCATGGTTATCAAGAAATATATTCAAGAAAACTAGCAAGCAAGATAGATATGAAAACCAACACACTCGAAGTTTAAATGTGTCAACAGAAAAGAAAATAGTAAAAGCATAGGACAAATACTCTGCGAATATACCATGGTGTTGCATCACACTGTATGCAGACAAAAGACATGTACACTCTTTTGACCTCGACACATGAGAAAACATGCAGAAAGAGGAAAACTTTCACCTAGCAACATGACTTGCTACGTATGACTCCTCCAATGCATGAGCGATAAGATTGTGAGATTATGGTGGAGGATGTGAAATATGTAGACTAAAATGATTTTCAATGCAAAAAGGAGAGTGATGAGGAGCCTGGGGTGCTTCAATAGATTTCTAATCGAAAGTGGAACAGTCCTCAAGGCTATGAGAACCTAACATAACCATCAGCTTGGGTTGAAGTGTCTCAGCAGCTTGAGGGGTTTCCACTTCATCAGCAGGTAGATCATCAAAGGCCCGTGGCTTGGAAATATCAACAACGAGTGAATTAGAATCATGATCAAATGGAGTGAAAAGATCACAACAGCCACAATTAGAAAATTCTAGATGTATGTCGGCATCCTCGTGATCTAACGAATCACACAGAGGGGTTGATGGTAAACAAAAATTTTCACCCTCTGAATTTCTAGAAAGAAAAGATGACAAATTGGGTGGATTCAAAAAGAAATATTTTTCCTCTCCGTAATTAGATGACAGACTCACATCTTGTGTATCCTGTGAATGATCAAAAGTAGAAACATCCAGGGATGAATTTTCACAAGAAAAATAAAAACTGGTAGAATCACAAAAGATGTCAGGAAAGAGCAGATGAGGTGTGGATGAAAGGAGGTCATCCTTCATGCATGTTCTGCTTTAGATTCCCACACATACTCATCATAAATGACAGCGTAGGTTGGCTTTGTTAGTGTCAATGTCTTCACACTCCCATCAGTTATCAAATTGCTATTTTGCACGCATATTAGGTGTCTCATCCGACCAGCTGGATTCCATTAGGTCATGGATCAACTGATGGTAGTTGTTTCATGTCAATTTTCCTCATGACATTCACATGTTGACTTGTTCACACAGTTTTTTTTTACTCATTCACTGTTATCCTGTTTCATTCCATTCATAAAAATCTAGTTTTAGGGTTTAGTCTCACTAGGTCTTAGGGTTCATCATCATGGTCATCCTAATTGAATAAAAGGGTCAGCAATCACATGAGAAGGATAAAAAAGTTTATAAAGTCATAAATTTACTTCTGTCATGTTCAATAAAAAAAATTTACCTCAAAACTCTGTTTTGAGGTGAAAACAAAGCATTGGTATTTTTCATGTAATTTTATGGTTTCTATATTTAATAAGTGATCACATGTTGCTCCTATTCACCTGATGACATTTCCAAGCATCTGCCACTACAAAAATCAAGTCATCTTGAGCACCAATCCGTCTGAAAAAGCAAAAGAGAACAAACCCTAATTTCCCCTTCCAATGAGCTAGGGTTGGCTATGGGATTAGAGATATTTGAGCAGAGGAGGCATAAGGGATATCAGAAGGTATGAGGCCATTTCATATCATCGAACATTAGATCTCCAACGTTTGTCAAGAAGTCATTCCAAGGAACAAGCCATTCATCACGCATAAGGGACAGTTTTTCTTCAAACTGTGTTCCTGAGCAAGAAAAGATGAATTTAGAAAAAGTAAGAGATTGTTTTGTCCCTTAGTGACCCAAGAAGAAAAGCCTCTTTTATTTTTTACACAGGTATCATCGTTTTAGAGAAATGTCAAAAATACAGTTGCCTCAGGAGAGTTAATGCACCTCTAGAGTGACCTTGGGAAAATCAAGATTTCTCCTAGCCTGGTTGGCCAAATGACTTGCTAGATGAGTAAAATGATAACTAGACACAAATAGCTTTCAATGAGCTATCATGAGCTCAATTTGGAGCTGAGGAAGATTGGACTTTTTGGAAGCCTCATTTTGTACATTTTGACCAGTCTTGGGAGATTGGACTTTTGACAGGGAAAATGACCTCCAAATTGGAACATTCAAGATGTTTTGGAAAGTAGAATCGATAAGATTTCCAATGAGCTATCACACACCCAATTTGGACACCAGGAATGCCTTCAAAACTGGTCTACAAAAAGGTGTTGTGCATTAAATTGGTGTTGCACACCTGTGGCAGGTTTCCAGTGTAAAATTACATTGGTGTTGCGCATTAAATTTGTGTTGCGCACCTGTTGAAAACACTTCAAATTTGTCATCAAAACACCTACAGAGCTCTTTAATGATTCTTCCAAGTAAGCACAATCATCCACCTTACTGAAGAAGATTTGTTTCTTGGTTTATTGAGTTGTGTGGTCTCTTCTAAAGCAAACCCTAGTTGTCTTTGAATTTCTTCTCAAAATCCTAAATTGATCACTAAATCACCTCTCATAAATTGTAAAACATCCATTGTTGCTCTCTTATTCAATTTTTCACCTACTTTCCTAAGTCCCCTCCCCTATCCGTAATTCATTAGAGCTCATTTCCCAAAACCCTACCCTCCATATAAAACCCTAGCCCTATACACTATTCCCAAACCCTAACTCCCAAATCGTACATCTTCACTACTCCTACTTCCCTATCAAACCCTTATCCTACATTCTAAAACCCTATTTACTCCCCTCATTCCCCTCATTCCCTAAAATCTCAAAACCTCCACTCCCTCAAGTATTCACCATCCCCATACACCTCACTCATCTTATCTTTTAAGATCTCTTCATACGCATCTTGTCCCCACCTCATCCCTTCATTCCTCACTAGCAGCTCCAGTCACCAAAACCCATGGAAAGTGACACTGATTATGAAAGGGAGGAAGAAGCCCTTAGTGACAGTTCTAGGGAAAAACATGTGCAGCAGAAGACCTCATAAGGGGGCAAACTAATCAGGGAGGAGCCTATCAGTCTCACAATGTTGCTTGCTTATCCTCTTGTTATATCTTGTTTTAGACATCATTCTTGCTATGACTTTTGTGAAATGGTGGAGAAAGTTAAGTTTCATCATGATCTTGCCCAATTGTTTGTCACCCATCTACAGAATGGCCAAGTGAATCTTGCTGGTGTCTCCTTCACCTTGTCACCTACCACCATCTCAGAAACAGCAGGCATCCCGAATGTTGGTGAACAGTGGAACAAAGGACAATATGTTGACAGTATGATGAAGAGGCGTAAGGCTAAGTTGGAAAAGGCCTTAAGAAGCAAAAAAGAGCATGATAAACTCAAAATATTGGCTAAAGTTTCATTAGCTGAGAAAAGCACCTAACAAGGAACATTCTTGCCAAATTTGAAGAAATTTGGAGAAAATTTTGTCATTTCTTGAATTTTTGAATTGGAAAAACAGGTTTTTCCGATGGCGCTGCACTTTTGTTGGGGACATCTTCTTGCAAAATGGTTTACATTTTTGGAATCAACATGGAAAAATATGAAAGCTCAAAAATGGAAAGGAATTTTGGACAAGTTCTAGGTCTCCAAAAGGGCAAAAAAACACCCAAAAAGTGCCTTCTCTACCACTTTTTTGCCACATAGGAAGCAGTCTTGGGAGAATCAATTTTTGGAGGAGCAAATGGAATCCAAATTCAGAAATTCAAGTTGTTCCAGAAAGTAGACTCATCAAGATTTACAAGGATCTATCCTACACTTGATTTTGACTCTGGGAAGGCTTCCAAAATTGGCATATAAAAAGCGATGCACATTAAAATCTTGGTGTTGCACATTAAATGAATTTTGCCAATTTTGCCTGATTTTCCAGATTTTTCCTTGTTTTCTTGGGAGATCACTTTTTCCTCATTTCTTGGTAAATGTAAGCATGGTAAATGATGAAATCAATGTAATATGGATGAAAATCACTTCATAGGGTAGATACATCAAATTCCAAGTGGTTTTGAGCTGTAATGAATTGGTTTCCTTGGTTTTAGAGGCAAGCTGTTCCACTGCCTATATTCTTGTTCTTAGTTTAGATATGGTTGAAACCGCTCCTTTTCTCATGGATTCGACCCTGATAGCTAGCATGAGTGGTTTCCTTGACTATATTATGTAATTTCTTAGTCATTTGTAAAGGTTGGACTTTGGCAGAAGTGTTGGCTCTCATTGAACATTTGTATCAGCAGTTTGGCAAGGAATAAAACTAGGTTTCACAACTATTTTTGTGGGATTCTTGTGACAGTGAATTTGTATTATTTCTTCTTTGTAATGAGTTTTTTCTGATGTTTTATATGTATCCAAATCTATATTTCTCTTCTAAATCTAAATGAATCAAGGTGAATGGACAAAATACACTGTTGTGCTTTGTCCTGGGAATGCATTTGGTTTTCAATGTTTTACTATTTGAAGAGGATTCATAGTTTCTTTATGCCCTCCTCAACTCCTCAACTGTCTTAAACTACCATCTTAATTATTTTCTAATACATAACCTTTGTCTACCTCACCCCACAAAACATGATTATATCCCTGAGTTGATTTCCTAGACCCAATTTTCCTTCTCCAATTGATCCAGCAACCAAAACCTAAAATTAAACCAGAAACCCTAATCTACTATACCTAGCCTAAAATCACCATTCATTTCAGTCATCGCAAGCCCTAGTTGCCAATATCCTAATTGAGATTGACAAGGAGAGATCCATGTCCCAACCTAGTAGGGCTAGCTACCAGGTTAAGCGTGGTTTGATGTCACCCTAGACCTACCTTCCTCCAGCCTGAGGTAGATTTAGCCTCTAACAGGCTTCTCAACACCAACTCCATCGAAAAATTGATCCTTGTGAATAATAGATGTGGGGTTTGGAACGGATGAACACAACACACTACAATATGGAGGATCAAAGGAACTAGAGGTATTAGGTCCCTATAATACTAGTGATTACCTCATTACTATTGTCGTTGTATCCCTTATTGTTATTGTTGTGCCCCTATTGTCTCCATATTGTTATTATTGTTCCCCATAGAATCCCACTATTGTTATTTTTGTGTCTTTATATTATTATTGTTAGGCCATCTTTGGTTATATTATGACCCATTAGACTCCTATATATAGAAACGAGGTTTTGTCATTTGAATCATCTAAGAATTATTCATTTGTGTAATGTAAAGGAGGCTTCCCACTTGAATAGGCATGTTTCTAAGGCATCGATCTATCTTTTCTATCTTTCTGTGAGCTGGTTTCATAACATTTGGTATTAGAGCTTTGGATTCTAGGGTTTCATTGCTCCAAATAGGTCATCGTGGTAGTTTCGCTATAACATTTTCGCTACAAAGTTTCAGAAGCTAAAAAAAAAACCATTTGAGATGGAATTAGTCTAAACCTCGAGCCCAAATTTCAAATCTTTTCTCGTTATATTTTCGGAGATATAATCTGAAAAAGTTAGGGTTTTTGCAGACCCTCGAATTACATTCCAAATAGGTGACCTTGGGAAAATCGTCATAACTTTCGCTCTCAGCAACAGATTGAATTTGCGTAAGAAGTTACAGAAAGAGGACTAACTCTAGTTTTTTTGGGTATCATTTTCAGAACCGAAGGTTGAAACAATGTCCCGTGGAACATCATAAAAGTTTGCTCTACTAAACCATTCTATACTCAGGTCATCATGGGATATTTGGCATAAGTCTTCATTGGAGAATCCAGTCTTCATCAGACTTATGGGGTTAGAAATATTACTCAGAGGGTTACCATAGGAAGACATTTCAGACCTTGGAGAACAAAAATTACAAAGATACATCAGATTCAATATTGAGCTCCTACAAAGTGAAAAAAGATGTGTAGTTTTTTTTTTTTTTAATTTTGCATAAGCTTGGTTTGAAAAATTAGTTTGAAGGAATTCAATGGGCATAGTGAGGCATTATTATCAGTAATTGATGCCCTGAAGAAAGAAAATGGAAACACCTAGTAAGCAACTGGGAAGCTCTAGCGTGACTCATGAAGAAGAGGAAGAAATGCAACATGATATATCAAAATTACGAGACCAAGTGCAAAAAAGTTCACTCGTATAAAAAGTAACAAAAGCTAAGATGGATGGTTTAAAGAAATATGTAGAAGCTAAGATGTATGGCATGGAAGCTAAGATGGATGGTTTAAAGAAAGGCATAGAAGCAAAGACAAATGATGTGGAAGCTAAGATGGACTACATGGAAGCTAAGATGGATGGCATGGAAGCTAAGATGGATGATTTATAGAGAGGCATGGAAGATTTGAAGATGCATTCGAAGACAAATGTGACAAAGTTTCAACAAGAAATGCTTACTAATGGCGAAAGTGTAGTAAAGGAAAGTCATGATGAGAATAAAATAAATGTTAATCATCATTTCATAGACTCTAACATTGGATCGAAGAACCACCATGTCCAAAGATCGATATGAGGAAGTTTGATGGCAAGGATCTTGGAACATGGATACTACAAATGGAGCAATTTTTCGATCTCCATAATGTGCAAAACACACAAAAGGTACACATCGTAACTTTACATTTGGAACCAAATCAATTTGTATGGTATGGATGGCTTTTCTCTCATAAACAAATTGTCACTTGGGCTATTTTTTATGGATGAAATGATAGCACATTATGAGGATACAAAAAGCAACACCTTTTTTAGCCAATTGATAAATCTCAAACAAAAGGGTTCAATGATGGAGCACATTGAGGACTTCCAAAAATTGAATATAAGGGTAAAAGATATTTCAGAGGAGCATAGGATTGATGTGTTTATAGGGACTTTAAAAGATAACATCCAACATGAGGTTTGCCTTTGGGAACCAGATTCATTGGAGAAGGCATTCAGGTTGGCAAGAAAAATGGAAAGTAAAATTATGGAAACAAGGAAGCCTACCACTCACAATCATAAATATGGAAGTGTTGCTTCCCCTAGCCATCCACAACCTACAAGGTTGACACCACAACAATTGGAAGAAAAAAGAGCAAAAGGGCTTTGTTACAGTTGTAATAGCAAATACACTAAAGGTCATAAGTGTACCGAGAAGAAATTATTTTACATAGACTGTGAAGAGGAGGAAGAAAAGGAACAAGAAACATCCAAAGAAGAGGATATACACTAGGAACAAACCCTAGAAAAGGAAGAAATGTATCTGACCATATATTGTAATGCATTGGCTGGAATTACCACTCCTCAAACTATCAAGATAGAAGGGCATATCAAGAAGAAAAAGGTAATAGTGTTGATTGATTCGGTAAGTACCCATAATTTTATTCATTGTAAGATAGCCAAGGAATTGAATTTCTTCCTATATCCAGCACTAGAGTTTCAAGTGATGGTTGCAAGTGGAGTAACCATAAATTGCTCAGGAAAGTGCCATAATATCAAGCTATCCATGGGAGAATATGTATTGAATATCCCAATGCTTTCCATTCCAATAGGTGGTGCTGATGTTGTATTAGGAGTCCAATGGCTACAATAGCTTTTAATTTTCAAGAACTTTTCATGAAATTCACTTCAGAAGGAAAGGAAGTTGAATTAAGGGGTATCGCAGGGAAACTGGGAAATATAATCAGCTCTAACGGAATGACAAAGCTTCTAAAGAAAGAACAACGAGGCATAATGCACAATTATGTTCACTAGAGGTCTCACATTGAAATCATCCATTTCTCCAAATCTCCAAAAAGTCTTGGACAATCATTCCAAGGTATTTGAGACTCCCAAAGGCCTCCCACCTATTTTTGGTCATGATCATGCTATTAATTTGATTCCAGGAAGTATTCCTCCAAACATCATGCCTTACAGATATCCCTATGTCCAAAAGAGTGAAATTGAACATATCGTTGCAGAAATGCTAGAGGCTGGTATAATTCAATCGAGTCAAAGTTCTTTATTTGCTCCAGTAGTATTGGTTCACAAGAAGGATGGATTATGGCACATGTGTCCAAATTACAAGGAGCTCAATAAGCTCACTATTAAAGATAAATTTCCCATTCCTGTCATTGATGAATTACATGGATCAATTTACTTCACCAAGTTGGATATTCATTCAGGACATCATCAAATCACAATGAAGACTAAAGACATTCCAAAAACAACATTTAGAACTCATGAGGGTCATTATGAATTTTTGGTCATGCCTTTTGGCCTTACTACTACACCTTCTACATTTCAAGGTTTGACGAATTCCATTTCAAACCCTTCCTTAGAAAATTTGTGTGAGTATTTTTTCATGATATACTAATCTACAACAAGTCTTGGAAGGATCATGTCCAACACGTTGACATGGTGCTCAAACTATTGGAGGAGAAACAATTATATGCAAAAA
>APFE031406091.1:30318-50085 GCA_000404065.3 Pinus taeda
AAAAAGTAAAATAAAATAAGAAAGAGTTAAATTAAGAGAACTTTAAAAATAGTAAAAATAAGTAAAGTTATCAAAAAGTAAAAATGAATAAAATAAGAAAGAATTATATTAAGAAAATTACTAAATTAAGTTAAACTTATAATAAAGAAATATAAGTTGCATGTTGACACATGGAGTGTGTGCATGCGGTTCCCCTTCCAATGTTTGCTCTATTTAATAGACGATGAGGAAGATGAGAGAAAATTCCATGATTCCATCATCCATTCTCTTGGGAGAAAAGTGTTGTGGGATAAAGGATTCCCTGGCAGTAGTACGTTGATTGAGGGCTCGGGGGTGGCCAGTTGTAGCAAGATTTTTTGCAGTTGATTGGGTGGAGAGTCGTCCCCAAAACTTTGTTGCGGTTAGCAGGATTCAAATAGCGTTCAACTCCGAAATCACAAGTAAGGAATATCATCGCCACAAGTAAGTTGTCTCTGTTCATATTTCTAAAATTCGATGTTAAATAGTTGATAAATTACGTGTTGATTATAATTCGCATGATTAATCTAATTAGTTGCATGTTTTAATTTCATGGTTATTATATATGGTATCAGAGCTAGTTCCCACTCGGTGTGAACTCTAGGTAAAGGCTCAGGAAAAATACTTGATTAGATTTATCCATAATTTTATTTGTGATTAAATTTAAAGCAACCAAAATTCAAATTTTAGTAATTGTCTATGACAATTACATTATTTATGCTATTCCTTAATCTTTTTCTCATAAAAAAATATTTGAGAAAATACTTGATAAGATCCTATAAATACTCTAAATATATGTGTTTTTATTTAAATTAAAATGATAATAATAATATATTTAATATATACTTTATTTATTTATGTAATTAATTCTTTTAACTTGGGTCCATAACCACGTGACTCAGTCCTAATTGCTGCCCTTTCATATTTTAATAAATCTCTCAGTATATGATGTCTTTCGCATAACACTCTTTCTTAACGAGTCCATCATTTTAAAGTCACATTTAATTTGTCTAAAGCATATCCCATGTCCACGAGAACAAAGTGTTTTACTGCCTTAAAGACAACAAATGCTTGTTTGTCCACTGCTAAGTAATTATTTTTTTCTCCCTTAAAGGAAGAGCTCATGAAAGCAATAAGGATTTCATGATCAAGATCATTTCTCTCGGTAACTACAACAACATATGCAGTATCCGAAGCAAAAGTGTAAAGTGTAAAATCTTTGGAGAAGTTTGGGCTCATTAAAGTAGGAGCTTCAAAGATGGCTTACTTGATTGTATAAAAGGATTGTTTTTCCGATCTCCCGATTTAAAGTTAAATTTCTTTCTTACCAAGTCTTGAAGTGGTTTGACAATTTAAGAGAAATTGGGGATAAACCATCTGGAAAAATTTATCTTTCCTAGAAAGGACTATGTATCCTTTTTTGAGGTGGGAGGTGACATACTATAAATGTCTTCGTTTCTTTTAGGATCAATCACTATCCCATTTTTAAAACAACACATCCAAGTATTTTCCCCTCAGTAATAGCAAAAATAGAATTCTTGGGGTTCAACGAAATACCAACTTTTTTGCACCTTTCAAATACAATTATAAGGGGGGACAAGTGGCTAGATATCATTTTGGATAAATAGTGAGATCGTCCACATACATGATAACAAACTCATTTATTAAGTGATGGAAGGAAATTCCATTGTGCGTTCAAATCTTTCTTCGACATTCATCAACCAAAAGGAATCTTCTTATAGGTAGAGGTTCCCATGGAGTTGTAAAGGTAGTTTTTGGTTGATCAGTAGAAGCTACCATAACTTGGTTGTAGCCTGAAAAACCATCTAAAAGGAGTAGCATTTCAGAGCAAAAAACCTGTTGTAGGATATGCTCCGTCGAAGGAACGAGATGATTTTCTTTATCAGAAGCTTTGTTTATCTTTCTAAAGTCAACATAGAGATATATGTCTCCATTATTTTCCCTCGTTCACACTAGGTTTGTAACCCACTATGTTTAGTCGACAAGGAAGATGATTTTTCTGCTAAAATCTTGTTAAGTTCACTTTTGACAACATGTTCAAACCTGGGATGCATCTTACTTAACTTCTATTGAAAGGGTTTACTGTGTAGTTTTATGGGGATCTTGTTGCATTACATTGGGTTCAAAAGTTTTTAGATCATCAAATGTCCAAGTGAATACATCCTTGTGTTCCTTGAACAAACAAATGAGATCTATTTTTTCTTTAGGAGTACAATTTGTTGCCAAGTTTATGTTTTGTGAATGATTTTTTGTCCCTAAATTAATGACTTCATATTTCATAAAAGAGATATTGGTTTTGTAGTTAACAAATCCTTTAAATTTATCATGTAAGTCATAAAATTTTCTAATCTTACAATAGATTTTGGGGTAGGATTTACCAAATCAAACATTTCATCCACTTACCATTGTTTATGCACTTGTGAGAAATTGTGAAGATTCTCCCCATGAGTAATTTAATTGATCACAACATCTTGGAAGCTATCTTCCGAATGAATGAAATCAATTATTTGTTTATCATCATTAAAGACACTAATTAGTAATGTTGTTTGGAATGGATGGTCTAAAACTGAGTTCAACAAAAAAAAGTATGGCTCAAAACCTTCAACAAGAATTAGACTAGATGATATATTGGCTAATAAATCAACTTCTTGGTTGAGAGATCGAGAAATAGAATCAATATTAGAAGCTGAAAATTTAGAAGTCAAATCCCATACCTCAGCTTGATAACTCCTTAAGTGATATGAAAAACAATGTATAGAATTACATACTTGCTTAACAATCATTTTTGAGTCACCATAGATCCTCAAGCATTCAATTCTGATATCAATAGATTTTTCAAGTCCATGGACGAGAGCTTCATATTTTGCAATGTTATTAGTGCATTCAAATTCCAATTAAAAGCAATGAAAATTTTATTACCTTTGGGTCAAGGAGCAAACAACCAACACAATCACCTTATTTTTTACTTAGATCCAAGAAAATACAGTGAACACAATTCATTTTTTGAATTACTTTTAACTATATTGACATCAATTAACTTATTATCAATTGTCACCAATTTATTGCCTAACATAACTTTGGATTGTTGTTTTAAATTTGTGAAAGGAGAAGTTTCAACAACAAAATTTCCAAAAAAATGAGTCAATGGCTAAGGAGTCATTAAACATGATTGGTTCATTGTTACCACTAAGATAGGTAACAACATGTTTCATGTAATGTTCTCTCTTTACTTTTATCTTATTAGATTCACCTTTCCAAGATAACCATGGATGAGTCAAATCTGTGTCCAAGTATCCTTTTAAGTGTTGCATCTAATCTTGGCTTAAGAATAATCCAGAATCCTTTGGTATATCTGCAATAACTGTATTAATTATCTGATGAAATCTATGATCGGAAGATAATCTAATCAAAACATATGTTAATTCTCCTACAACCTTGACATTAGTTTTGTCAAGTTACACAATTTTCACTTTAGATGGTTTCATATGAGAATAAATTTCCTTACAAACAGAAAAAGGCATGACATTGGAGAAAGCTCCAAACTCAAACATGCAATTATACACATTCTGAGCAAGAAAAGAAGTGGTTTCTTCTTTTGTGGAGGAGAACTATCTAAAGGGTGATTCATGATCTAAACATGATCAAATGAAGGTTTATCAAAACTTTCCATATTTCCACTAGGGGAAGACTTGTTTTTATTGGAATCTTTAGCAATATGCTGTCGAAATGTTTTCAAAATTATGGGAAATTTAAGTAACTCAAAGATGGAAATGTTGGCCTTTAATTTCTTAAGGTCTTCAATTGGATCATATTCTAGATCGAAAATAGAAAAGACTTGTTTTTATTGGAATCTTTAGCAATATGCTGCCGAAATGTTTTCAAAATTATGGGAAATTTAAGTAACTCAAAGATGGAAATGTTGGCCTTTAATTTCTTAAGGTCTTCAATTGGATCATATTCTAGATCGAAAATAGAAAATTATGTGTGTTTCCTATACAATATATATATATTATATATTATATATATATATATATATATATATAATATATATATATATATAGATACTAACTAGGATTTTGCTACATGTATTATAGGGGTGTTGATTTGCAAGAATAAACTCAAAATCATATTCAAACATATTATGTGTTAAGTCTAAAAAATGACCAATAATAGGAGGTGATTGATTTTCCTCTTTTATTTCATTGTTATCTTCATCCTATTCTAACCCATTTTAATCTTAAGTTAACAATGTTCATGTTATTAATTTTTGTAAAATGTTTCCCAACCATTCAACATTAAGACCTTCATTAAGGGGAGTAGATTTGTTTTGGAATTTCTTCCTAAAAGGTGGTCTAAATTTTTCCATATAGGATGGCCCTTCTACTAAATTCTTTTAAGGTCAATGATTTCATTAGAAAACTTATTAGTGACCTTTTGAAGACTTTCTAGATCAAGGGTTGATTGGTCTTTCTTTTTTGTGGGTGGTTAGACATTGTTTCAGGTTTCTTATGGGACAATGAAGCTTGATCCCTTCATCTATCAAGGTTTGTCTTAAGGTTAAGCATGTCTTTTTTGATAGCCATAGGTTCATCAAATGCTACCTGAAGAGTGGTATTTTGGGATTTTTTTACCCACATGGAAGTATCAGTAGGAAAATCCTTGACATAGTAAGTAATTACAAGGATTTTAGCAGACATGGAATCATTAGGATTCTTTTTTTAAACACAAGAAACCTTACATCGAAATCCTTAATTCTTTCCTTACTTTCCATCTTTGTATTAGACAGTTCCATGACTAATACCTCTAGAGTTTTATTTTCCCAAAACTTTTCTAGGAAGGCAATTTCAAATTGACACCATGACGTGATGCTTTGAGGTGGTTTTGAAAAATACTAAGTTTTAGCTCTTTCCTCAAAGGTATACAAAAATATCCTACATACGACGTCTTCATGAAGTACATTATTTTTCCTAATGGCTAACATGGAAGCCTTAATGTGTTCAACTACTAGTTTTTTAGAGTTTAGTTCAATTTTAGGAAGAAAATTTTGAGGATTTCGAGATAAAGCATGTTATACACCTAGTACAATAATAAAATCGTGGTAAATAAATGGTGTAGTAGGGTTTTTTCCCTAACTACCTTGATTACTTCCTTGGTTATTAGCCATGGAAGGTGAACCCTAAGAATTGGGCAACTTGGTTGATGAAGAACATTCTTTCCTAGAGGAATCCTCAGTAGAAGAAGATGAATATGAGCTAGGTGGTGAAGGAGGTGGACCAATTCCTCCTAAGAGAGTAGGTTGTGTAGATTCACCACCAGGTGATTGAGACAGTGATTAATTGAGGTCAATTCTAGCAATCAGAATATCATGTAATCTATCATTAAAGACACTCATAATATGTGAATTTCCTACTTTGCGATTGATCCAAAAATGGATCCTGGATAAACCTCTAAGTCTAAAAGACTTCATATAAGAGGTAAAAGGTGCCAAATGGCACAAATCCTTTGTAAATCAGAGGAAAATAAAAATCGTAGGTTTCTCTTGGAAATAGTCTCATTGCAGAGATCTCCTCATTCTGAATCCAATGCAACTAGAATGGGTGAAAACGGACTTCAGATGAAGGAGTTATCATAAAAAGAGGTTCCCCTTTTGTTCTTTGGGAAAGAGGCTAAAAACTTGAGAAAATAGCAAAAAGCGAGCCTATCGGAGGTCAAAGAGGTAGTGAAAAAGAACCATCGAATATGGCTGATCAATGGTCCAAATCCGATCAGCAATCGTAATCGGTGGTGGCAGTTGGCAGATATTGGAGCGTAATATATAATTGTTGCGATCGCGACATCACAATTGGTGATTGCAATGGAGCGATATCACAATCGATGACCATAACATAGCACTACACCGGCCTGGGCAATAGCAATTTGCGATTGTGACAAGTCGCATTGCAATATCACATCGGCGCATTATAGAGGAGTGGGGATATGTTATATACATATATGCAATGCAATTTCCGGACCTGACGGCAATATGAACCGGGTTTAATATATTTTGAAATCCATTGAAGGGTATTTTTTTTTTTATGTATTTTTGTATATTTCGTTATTAAACTAAATACAAAGGGAAACCAATCCATTTGCAACTTGAAACAGAGAATTGTGGGCGAACCCGATAGGAGTATAAATCGGATTTAAGGACTTTTGAAGTCCGAAAGACTCTGTTTTGGAAAATTTTTTTCCTGTGTTTTACAACGTTCTCTGTGAAAACATAGAATGACTGTTTTCTGAAGGATTTCAAGCGCCGATGCACTCTTCCGTTACAGAATAGGTGGCATTCATACTTGAGAGCATTTATCAATTATTGCTAACGCTCAGAGAATGGATTTGAGTGGACCAAAGTGGGAAGACAGAGAGCCCGAGAGGGAAACTAAACAGACAGTGTCGATTTGGTTTAAGAAGCCACATAATAGCATAAACGAGGAGATTGTTGGTTGTTGAGGGTGTTGTTGGGGCTTCTATTTCTAAAAGCCAAGCCAAAGTAGCAAGCTAAGGCAAAGGAGGCAATGCAAAAGCCAAGGAGGCAGCGCAGAAGCAAAAGAGCAGCTAAGGGAGTCACTTGGAGTTCAAGTGAAAAGCCCAAAGAGAGTTGTAAACTGATAGAGGGCCAAGAAGCCAGAGTGAAAAGCCAGAGAGCCAGAGCTAGAGCCAGAGTTAGAGCCAACAGCCAAAACCAAGAACCAAAGAGCCAGAGCTAGAGCCAGAGTTAGAGCCAACAGCCAAAACCAAGAGCCAAAGAGCCAGAGTCAGAGCCAAGAGCTAGAACTAAGAGCAAAGAGCTAGAGCTTCAAGAGCCAGGGGATAACATGGTGTCTGAACCCACTGTTTCTATGTAGAAAAATTAGGAGTTAAGGCAAGAGCTTGTAAAAAAAGAGACTTATACCATAATCCCAGAGAGCCTAGTTGAGTTGACTAGCGCTCATGGAGATGTAGCCCAAGAGTTGTGGGTGAACTCCTAATTAATTTGCTATCTTATGTGTTTGTTTTTACTGTTGGATTATCCACTGTTATATGCATATATATACATCAGTTTCAGCACATTAATTTAAAACACATTAATAGTTAAAAACAATTATCAACCTACACCTATATTTACAAGAATTTCTTAATTCCACATTGGTTAGTCAATAAGACTTGGGAATATTTAAGCTTTGAGGGTGGGAGAGGTTCTTGTAAGTTGGAAAATAAGGCTAAGAGCCCCATTTTTAGAATAGGTGGTATCAAAGCTTAATTTTGGTTAACCCCACCTTCAAAGAAGGTTATATCAGCATGCTTCATTGACAGAGCAAAGACTGCTTGTCTAAAAGGTGTTTAAACAGTCAGAGGTTGATTGTATGCTTGGGTTGTAGCTTGACTATTCTGAGTTTGTAGAGGTGAAGGGAAAGTTGTTAATAGCTCAGTCGAGGAAGGACAAGAAGGAAGAAGGGCTGAAGGCATTCTTCTATCCCAAGGACCTCAAGGCAGTCCTTAAAGCACAAGAGGTTTGTCGCGAGAGGTTGCTTAAATAATCTCTTTATTTATCTTGTTGAAGTTTTTTTGTTCATGTGCATAATGACAACTTCTACAAGTGGGTCCTCAAATTCTACTCTCTTCGCAAGATTCTTTGATTAAGACATGAAGCAAGAATTGTCCACCATGATGGATATGGTGAGAGAAATGTATGAGGATGGAAGGTAGAGCATCAGACTTAGAGAGCCGTTGAATTCCATGAAGGAAGAGAAGCAGTTGCTTGCTGACAAATTGCAGGAAATGGAGAGGCAAATTCATATTGCAAATACGAACTTGAAAAGGATGCATGAGTTAGAGTCATAGCTCTTTGTTGCCCAAGAAGCCTTATTCAAGTATCAACTTGAAGAAGAGGTAAGCCATTCCAGTTTGTCTTCAAATTCTTCTGAGAATTCTTGTATTGGTTATTTTGAAAAACATACTAAAGGCATAGGTTCCAAGATAATGTCCAAGATGGGCTATGAAGGAAAGGGCTTAGGAAAGAATGCACAAGGTATTGTTGAGCCAATAATGGTTGAGGAAAGGCCTAAGTATTTGGGTCTTGGCTATGGACATTCTTATGGAGAGAATTCCAAAGCTGCCATGAATGCCATTGAAACAGTCCCAAGAAAGAGTTTCATTTCATGTCCTCTACCTCAGAAGTGTGAAGGTTGTATTCAATAGGAATACAATAGCTTGAAACATCAATTGCAGGATGCAAGTGTTCAAAAGCACACACTTGAACCAAAGAGTTGGGGAGACTCCAACAGCCTTGAAGAGATTGACGGTGTTCCAAAGGGAGCCACTTCTTCATTTGCTTCACCTCCTCATGAAGGCAACAAAGGTGAAAGAGGAAGGTATAAATCTGGTTCTAATCGTATTCCTTTTGATTTTGCAAAGTATGATAAATTTCCACATAAGTATGGGGAAAGAATTGCTTTTTCCTTTTGTGGTTTGGATAACCATAATGTTTCTAGATGTTGGAAGATAATGGCCACATACAGGAAGTAGAAGAAGGAAAAGAAGCAAGAAGCCAAAGGTCCATTGGACAAGGCAAATCATGTTGTCAAGAGGATGCACATGCAGTGCACTTACCGCCATAAGCAAGGGCATCTTGCTGCAAAATGTTGGACTTTGAATCCAGCAATGCTTCTACAAAAGCTGAAGAAAGTGAAAAGAGAAGATGGCAGAAATGGAAGTGAAGATTCCATGAATGATGTGTCTCAGAATGATTCACATGATGATGTTGATGTGCGGACAAAGGTAGTACCTTTGAAAGGGATTGGTAAGGAATGGTTAGAGTTCTTATCCGATTAAGATTGCATGTATATTGATGCATCTACATTATATTTCATTTCAACTTCGAAAGTACAGTGTGCTTAAGTGAAAGTTGAAGGATGAAATGCATGCATGAGCAGGAGATGCATGAACACAAGGATGTTGATGATTTCCTTGTTTTTGAACATGTATTTGTAATTAACTTGCATGTTTGATTGCTTTTACATGCATGTGATGCCATGTTGACTTGGAAGAAGTTAACTTGGTCTCCAACTGGAGATAATGATGAAAGTTTCATCTTTTGAAAAAGAGTCCTAATGATCTTTTTCTACATGCTTGACTTGAAGGGTCATTTGTTTAAAGGCATGTTTTGTGGGCTTGTTATCTAGTCCACCATTTGTACCTAGATACAAGACATGGAGGTGTTCACAAGATGTGAAATCTGTTTCTTTTGTTGAAGTAAGAGTTAGTCCATCCAGTTTTTGTCTATATGCCTGTTGTTGTTAACAGTTGTTGTTGGCAACCTTTCAAATAGGTACAAATGAAAGTTTTGTGGAGCAGATGGACTTCACATTTGTTTGAGCCACCTTGGATCAATGATCAAGGAAAAGAAGTTCAAACCACCTCCTATGACCTATTCAACAGAAGTTCTGCAGGAAGGCAAGGAGGAAGACAGTTCTTCCCAAGAAGACCAGCCCATCCAGAGAAGGGAAGTGGTCAGAAACTTTGGTTCAGAGGAACTATGCAAAGGCAAGTGTAGGGAGGCTAAAAAGAAGAGGGTGAGTCACTCTCATTTACTGTTCATATCAGTATATCAGTCTTTTGGAGACCAAAAGTTCTCTTATTGGGAAGTCATGATCCAAAAATGGATCCTGGATAAACCTCTAAGTTTAAAAGACTTCATATAAGAGGTAAAAGGTGCAAAATGGCACAAATCCTTTGTAAATCAGAGGAAAATCAAAATCACAAGCTGCTCTAGGAAATAGTCTCATTGCATAGATCTCCTCATTCTAAATCAAACGCAATTTGAATGGGCGAAAACCGACTTCAAATGAAGGAGTTATCATAAAAAGAAGTTCCCCTTTTGTTCTTTGGCAAAGAGGCTAAAAACATGAGAAAACAGAAAAAAGCGAGCCTATCAGAGGTCAAAGAGGCAGTGAACAAGAACCGTTGGATCTGGCTGATCAACGATCCAGATCCGATCGGCAATCACGATCGGTGGTGGCAGTCGATGGATATCAGAGTGTAATATATAATTGTTGTGATCGCAACATAGCAATTGGCGATTGCAACAGAGCGATATCGCAATCGGCAACCATAACAGAGTGCTACACTGGCCCGGGGCATGAGTGATTTGCGATTGCGACAAGTCTCATTGCAATATCACATCGGCGCATTACAGAGGAGCAGGTATATGTTATATACATATATGTGATGCGATTAGCCAGACCCGACGGCAATATGAACCAAGTTTAATATATTTTGAAATCCGCCGAAGGGCATTTTTTTATTATGTATTTTCGTATATTTTGCTATTAAACGAAATACAAAGGGAAACCTTGGAACAAGCCAATTGTGACTTGTGATAGTGACTTGTGGGTGGACACGATAGGAGTATAGATCGGATTTAAGGACTTTTGAAGTCCGAAAGACTATGTTTTGGCAGTTTTTTCCCATGTTTTACAACGTTCTCTGTGAAAACACAAAACAACTATTTTCTGAAGGATTTCAAGCACCGATGCACTCTTCCATTACATAATAGGTGGCATTCATCCTTGAGGTCATTTAGCAATGATTTCTAATGCTCAGAGAAGGGATTTGAGCAGACCAAAGTGGGAAGACAGAGAGCCCGAGAGGGAAACTAAACAGACAGTGCTGATTTGGCTTAAGAAGCCATAGAACAGCAGAAACAAGGAGACTGTTGGTTGTTGAGGGTGTTGTTGGGGTTTCTGCTATTGAAAGCTAAGCCAAAGCAGGAAGCTAAGGAAAAAGAGGCAACAAAGAAGCCAAGGAGGTAGCGCAGAAGCAAAAGAGCAGCCAAGGGAGTCACTTGGAGTTCAAGTGAAAAGCCTAGAGAGAGTTGTAAACTGATAAGGGGACAAGAAGCCAGAGCTAATAGCCAGAGAGTCAAGGCCAGAGCCAAAGAGCCAGAGTGAGAGCCAAGAGCAAGAACCAAGAGCCAAAGAGCCAAAGTCAGAGCCAAGAGCCAGAACCAAGATACAAGAGCCAGAGCCAAGAGCCAAAGCTTCAAGAGCCAGGAGATAACATGGTGTCTGAACCCACTGTTTCTATGTAAAAATAGTAGGAGTTAAGCCAAGATCTTGTAAAAAAAAAGACTTATACCATAATCCTAGAGAGCCTAGTTGAGTTGACTAGCGCTCACAGAGATGTAGCCCAAGAGTTGTGGGTGAACTCCTAATTAATTTGTTGTCTTATGTGTTTGTTTTTATTGCTGCATTATCCACTGTTATATGCATATATATACATCAGTTTTAGCACATTAATTTACAACACATGAACAGTTAAAAACAATTATCAGCATACACCTATATTTACAAGAATTTCTTAATTCCGCATTGGTTAATTAATAAGACTTGGGAATATTTAAGCTTTGAGAGTGGGAGAGGTTCTTGTAAGTTGGACAAGAAGCCTAAAATCCCCATTTTCAGATCAATGATATAACACAATAGGATATTCTAAATGAAATTCGATGGGTATAACAAGACGTTGAGATAGTTTTCATCCAATGGAGATAACACTTCTTGAGACCTTTAGAGGAATTTGAAAATTGCAGATTGAATTTGAGAATGGGTAGGAGTTGTAGGTTCGCAAGCAACTTGTTCAATTTGAGTAAGTGGTGATGGAATAGAATTAGTCTAAGAACTAGAGGCAATTTTAGCAATAGGAGGCATTGAGTGACTTCCAGTGAAAATAGGGGAGCAGAAGGATTGTTTCTTTTTATAAATATCCTTAGCCATTTAAAGTTTGATTGGCCCTCCTTCTAGTGCCATCTTTTGATAGGACTTTTGGACCATATGTCAACAAGAGGATGCAACTCAGTGCGAAGTTCTTCACATAACCTAAGCCATTTAAATAGATGCTACCAATGGTTTTTGAGGCAGCATTAGGCTATGAATCTCCTCTTCTTGCAAAAAAAGAGAGTGTGGACATCCTAATGTAATTCGAAGGTTATATATACAAGAAATGTTAATATATCTAAATTATAGGTCAACCTAGCTAGTTTAATATTGTACAATAATAGAGTTAGCAGTCATAATAGTAATGTAAAATGATAAAGTGCAATGAAAAATATAATACACAAATTATATAGGATATAATTTACGCATATAGAAAAGGAAAAATAACCAGAAACTTATGCAACTAGAAAAATATTATAAAATAATGCTTTATATTCTATTCATGTAATGCAAGGTATAAAATATATTGATCTGAGCTTAAACATGAATGTAGCAAATAAGAGATATAACCATAAATACAAAGATGCAACATAAATAACACTTCATTTCATTAATATCAAATATGGAAATATGCTTACAAACATAATGGAAATAAGACTAGATCGGGTGATGGTAGCTTATCTCTGAGAAGAGATGTGGTGGCTACATGCCTCTGAACTGTGTTACAATGAAGCTCAGGGGCCTATTTATTATTCAAAAACATGAAAAAACCCTAAACAACCAAAACCCTAACCCCAAGAGATGTAAGGCCAAGAGTTTGTGGGCCCCGTTGGGGTTAGTTGGGCAGTCAACTTCGCGGGGTCATAACTTGGTCATATTATCCCATCTTGGCATGTATGATATCCATTTCCTTTAGCTATGACTTGCAGTGGACCTCAAAAAACATTGTTTAGGGGGATATGAAAACTTTAGCAAAAACCAAAATGTTTCACCTTTTTGCTACAAAATTTACATCTGACATTCTTTGAATGTTTTGGCAGCCTTTTATGATCTCCTTCCTATCCTCGAAGTATTCTCTTACAAAATTTGCTGACCTCAGCATCAATTTCATTTTTTCTTTAAAAACAGTCACCTACAGCAGTTTCGTAGCGCGCTACGAAACTACTGTTCTTTCCAAAATTACAGTCTTCAATGAGTTTTTCCAATTACTTTGTGACTGTTATAGCTTCGCTCTTGACTCCAAAATTCCTAATTTGTCTTCCTTTTATATATGCCTCAAAAACCAATGAACTTTAAGAAAAATAAACAAAAACTTGGAGCAATATCTGACCTTAAACATTTTCAATTTTATTTAGCAGCTAACTTGCCTAACTGAGCCTTTAGTTTTGCAAGTTCGTTTTCCATGGCTGCAATTTCTGATACGGTTTTCTCTAAATTAGCCATTTCTTCATCAGCTGCCTCCCATTTCTTTGGCTTGTCCTCTGGTATATATTGTTCTTTTGATTTCCTCTGCCTTTTCTGCTTTAGGAAGTTGTCTAATTTCTTTTGTTGCAGTTACCTTGACAGCTACCTCATCTTTGTGGACTTGCTCTGCTGCTCCATCAAAGTACAAGGACTAGCAACCGGCGGCATCTTGGGATAGTGTGAACTGTGGTTTTAAGTGATAACAGCGGCTCCACTTGGGATAGTGTGCTCCTGTAGTACACTAAGAACTCGTAGCACCAGTGCCTCAATCCATTTATTGCACTTCACACATGACTGATAAGCATCCCTTTCAAACTTTATGGGCCTTCACCTCGGGCTAAAGTCTTCCTGTTCAGCTTGTCAGTTATTTTTAAAACAGAAAACTTTCATAAAATGGTTATATACAATGATTATGGAATACTTGGTAGACTTTCACTGATTGTAATGCTTTAAGAACCTGCCATTAACAGGTCCTCCAGCATATGGTGATCCATCAACCTCTTGCAGAATATAGGTGTTACTCCCATGGTAAGATGAAATCAAATATGGCCCCTTCCATAAATTCTCGAATTTGCCATGTTTGCCCTTTTCCTCAATTCTAGCTTCCCACTTCAAGACTTTGTCATTAATCTGAAACGTGACATCTTTAATCTTCTTGTCAAAAGCTCTCTTGACCCGATTCTGATTTTGCTGATGGCCTTCAAACACTTCATTTCTCTTTTCTTGCAAAGCTATCAGCTGATTGATTCTTCGTTGTATGGCATTAGGTTCTTCTTCTAGTCCTTGAATTAGCTTCATAACTGGTACCCCAAGAG
This sequence comes from Pinus taeda, assembly GCA_000404065.3. Classification (NCBI taxonomy): domain Eukaryota; kingdom Viridiplantae; phylum Streptophyta; class Pinopsida; order Pinales; family Pinaceae; genus Pinus; species Pinus taeda. The sequence continues at coordinate 44,366 of APFE031406091.1, forward strand.
ATGTTGGGAAAATAGCCTCTGCGCCATACACAAGCTCATAAGGTGATGTTCCAATAGATCTTTTTGTACAAATGCGATCATCCCACAAGGCATATCTCAACCTTAAGTGCCAAGCCTTTTTGTTTTCTTGCAGTAGCTTCTTAATGATCCTCACAAGACTTTTATTTGAGCTTTCAGCTAAACCATTTCCCTGTGGATAATAAGCTGTGGAGTGACCAAGGGAAATATGATACTGATGACAAAAATTTATCATTTTTTTGGACTTAAAAGCCTGAGCATTGTCTGTGATAAGCTTGAGTGGACATCCAAACCTTGCCAAGATGTTATTCTCTAAAAATGAAATAATCACTGAATCATTTGCTTGCCTGGTTGGTACCGCCTCTATCCCTTTTGTAAAATAATCAGTGGCTGTGAGAATCCACCGATGTTGCCCTGATGAAGGAGGATGTATTTCACCTATGAAATCTAATCCCCATTGCTGGAAGGGGGCTTCAACATAGATAGGGATCAATGGCATAGGCATAAGCTTTCTTTTGCCCTCAAACATCTGACATTCATGACATGAAGCTATTCTTTTATAAATATCTCTAAACATAGTTGGCCAAAAATACCCTGCCCTTAGAATTTTATTTGCAGTAGCTCTCCAATAGTGATGGCCTCCACAATCTCCTTTATGAAACTCATCAATCACCTTCTCAGCTTCTTCCTCAATGAGACAATTTAGCAAAATCCCACCTGCATCTTTCCAAAACAAATTCTGCTCATGTACAAAGTATCTCAAAGATTTGAGCTTGATGAACCGGGCTTTAGACTTGGAAAGATTATCAGGAGCTCTGTTGTGTTGTAAAACAAATGCCACATCTCTATACCATTCTGATGTCAGAATTTTTTCATTGATTTGGACTAACTCCTCTTCTATCTCAGAAATTTCTGATATTTCTGCATTAAAATTGATCTGACTGCTGTCCAGATTTGAATGAGTTAACAACTTTGCTAACCCTTGGCCCTTCACCAACTTGGTGGGTCTAATTTCAATGTCATATTCTAACAACTTGGCTATCCATTTTCCTCTTTTACCATCCAGGTTTGCTTGTGTAAGGATGTCTTTAATAACAGTACTTGGCACATATGCAATAACATGAGAATGCAGCACATAAATTCTAAAATCCTTGATTGCTTTCACCAATGCATACGCTTGCTTCTCCAAAATATTGTACTTCAATTCAGCATTAGCCAATGTTTTACTAAAAAAGGAAATGGGTTGTTCCATACCTTGATTTCCTTTCTGCAATAAAACTCCAGCAACTGTATCCTTAGAAGCAAATGTGAAAATTAGAAATTCCTTGGTGAAATCAGGGCTAATAAGAACCGGTGCTTGAGTGAGTGCCTTCTTAATTTCTTCAAATGACTTCCTTGCCTCAGATGTCCACTTAAAGTCTGCTCCTTTCTTTAGCATTTTAGTGATATGTTTGACTACTTCAGCAAAGTTGGGGATGAACCTTCTAACAAAATTAACCTTACCAAGAAAAGATTGAACTTCTTTCTTGCTCCTTGGCAAATCCAACTTTGAAATAGCACTGACCCTATTAGGATCAATCCTAATTCCTTCTTCAGAAATGATATGCCCAAGTAACTTACCAGAAATCAAAGCAAAAATGCTTTTGGTTGGGTTTAAGGAAATACCAAACCTCCTACATTTGAGCAAGATCCTTTCAAGGTGTTTTAAGTGATCCTCTTCCCTCTTTGAAAATACTGTGATATCATCAAGATATACCACCACTGATTTGTCTTTTTCCTCAGCAAAAGTAATGTCCATAGCCCTCTGGAAAGTCGCCCCTGCATTCATGAGGCCAAAAGGCATCTTTGCATACATAAATGTGCCCCATGGAGTGGTGAAGGCTGTCTTCTCCTGATCATCTGGATGAACAAGGATCTGATTGTATCCTGAGAAACCGTCTAACATTGACATTCTTTGAGAGCCAACAATATTTTGTAGAATAAAATCCATTTTAGGAAGAGGATAGTTATCCTTTAATGAAGCCTTGTTCAAATTCCTAAAGTCTATGCAAATCCTTATCTCCCCATTCTTTTTCCTCACTGGTACCAGATTGGCTAACCAATTTGAAAATCTAATTGGAACAATAATCTTTGCATCAAAGAGCTTCTTCACTTCCTTCTCAATAAGTGGCATAAGAAGAGGGTTAATTCTTCTTAGTTTCTGCTTAAAAGGTTTCTCATTTTCCTTGATTGGGATAGTATGTTGTATTATTGAAGAATCATACTGTTTTAGATCAGCATAGCTCCATGCAAAAACATCAATAAACTTTTTCATCAACTCAACATACTTAAGCTTTAGATCAGCTGATAAGAATTTTGAAATTTTGACTAATTTAGGCGCTACTGAATCACCTAAATTACAACTCTCTACTTCCTCTTCATTTGCTTGCAACCTTGGTGCTTTAAACACATCATTCTGATCAAAAAGTTTCTCAAGTGGAATAAGACCTTTAGGAATCAGACTGTTTTGCAGTTGTAACACCTCAGACTTTTCCCTTGTCTCTGCTAACATATTTTGCTGATCAATTTGGCTATGTTCAAATTCTCCTTTCAACTCTAGGAAACTTCTGACCTGCTGATCATCTTCAAAGACCTGCCAATTAAGGATATTATCCGGGATGACTGGCCTATGGCGGACTTTCACTTCATAATTGTCAGAAGGATGTTTAGGAATAACAAAAAGGCTGGCTGCTACAGCAAGGGAATCTGCCATAGAATTCTGATCTCTGGTTTTTACATTGAGAGTACATGACTGGAAATTTTCCAACAATTCCAACACCAAGTTTCTATAAGCTCTCATCCTTGCATCTTTTGTTTGATAAGCACCTTGAACTTGCTTTATGACTAATTCAGAATCTCCATAAATAGCAATGTTCTTTGCCTTAAATTCTATCAAGGCTTCTAAGCCTAAAACCAGAGACTCGTATTCAGCCATATTATTTGTACAATCAAAATTAAGTTTATATGACAAAAACTTACTTTCCTCAGCTGGACTCATGATCCAAATTCCAGCTCCTGCACCTTCTTTCCCTGCTGCTCCATCAAAGTACAAGGACCAGCAACCAGAGGCATCTCTTTCATTACTTTGTTGCAATTCTTCACACTGATTTTTTGCCTTTTCTTCCTGTAATTCTTTTCCCACTGATTCATTAAATAGAATAGCTGATCCAGGCCTGTATCACAAGAATAAATGGGAAAATTTTGTGGCTTGTTTTTGCTGCTCACCATATATGCCATTCTTGTTTCACGATATAACCTTCTTTGTTCCCCAAAAACTGGTATAGTAGCATAAGTTAGATCCATTTGCATGGTACCTTTAATCTTTTCTGCCCATGACCTTGAAAGTAACATCCCAAATTTAGGAGGAACATCTGCAACAACAACGTCCATGACAGTTGTTTTTGCAGGGATTTGTGTGAGAGCTACAACCAAATCTTTTATCAGCCCAATACAATGAACCCTCTTTGAATCAAAAGAAAATAAGTCCTTGTATGGTCTAGTTACTTCTAGTCCCAATCTTTCCATAATGACTTTAGGCATGAGATTATGGGATGCTCCTGAATCTAGCATGGCATTATGAAGGGTCATCTCATGTATATTGATGCTTATATAGAAAGGAGGAAACTCATCATTTTGCTCATCTTCAAGTCTTGGACCTAGACAAATAACAGGATTATCTCTTGCACATTCAAAATATCAGCCCCTCCTGGTGGAGAATTAAGCATTTCCACAATCTTACTTCTATACTTATCTACTTTCAAGATTTCATTAAATGGGACTGATATTTTAATTTTAGCAATCTCATTTTGTATATTAAATACAGAAGTAGACCTTTCAACTTCCTTAGGAAGAGCAAGGGTTTTATTATCCTTTTTCTCAAGAGGAGAATCACCTTTTCCATCAGCCTGTTTTGGCTCCTCCTTTTTATTCTCCACTGCCTTTGAAACACCTTTCTTGGGCTGAGCTTTGTTTGCTGTGATGGGGACATCTCTGTTTCTGAGGTTGTATTGCTTTTGAATCTCAAATATAGCATGCTAATAACCTTTTAAGAAATCTGAAGGTTCCTCCTCGGCCTTTAACTGGTTAGACTCATCATGTTCCTCCTTTGTTAGGAAAATTTCTGAATCTTCTTCACCAAGACAGTGAATATATTCCTCAGGTTCTTCATGTCCTTCTTCTTCATCTACCATGTTTTGTTGAAAAGGAGGCCTTACTGGAGGATCTGCTTGCTGATTTTTATTGTCTCTCGGCCTCTGCTGATTTTGAGGCCTTCTAAACTGAGGGTTCCTGAACCTAGGCTCTTGTTGTGCTTGGGGAGCAGTAGTATTCCCAAGTGTTAATTGATCCATCAACTTTTCCATAGTTTTTATGATAGTTTCAAATTTGTCTTCTTGAGCAGAGGTAGAAGGATTTTCCTCTTCTTTCACTCTAGCCTTTTCCATCTTTGACTTTTTAACAGCAAGCATGTTTGCTTCTACTTTAACTGCATCATTTTGCATTTCTGCCAAAGTAGCAGACTCTCTTTCTCTGAGTAAAAGAGAGAAATCTGAATCAAAAGACTCAGCATACCTTAATTGAGCCAAAGCCCCAGGAGGTTTCAAATGTGCTGGAATGGAATTATATATCTTATTAAATCTCTTGGAAAAGTTTTTGAATAGTCTCTTCTGGGGCTCTTCTTAAATTGTTATATTCAGTGAGGGCCTGAACAGGATTAGTTCTATTTCCCCATTTTCTCAAGAAACTATCTTCAAACTCAGCCCAGCTATGAATGCTACCTGCTCCTAAGGCTTTAAACCATTTTCGAACTTCCCCAATAAAGGTTTGAGCAAATAACCTTAATTTCACATCTTCATCATCTACTTCTTCTCTGTCAACAAAGTCATTGAATCTATCCACATGTTCCTCAGCTGTAATGTCTTCATCTCCTCCCCATGTTGGAATTCTAGCAGCATATTTGCTAGGGAGATCATGTAAAATTTGGGGGAGGGCTAGAGGAGCATACCTTGCAGGTATAGCCATATGGAATGGAGGAACTGTCACAATTGGTACTGTATGACCAGGAAGAGCAGAACTAGAATGTGATGTTGTTTGAGGGCTATTTGGGCTAATAGAGGCAGAAGACAAAGTGTGAGTACGAAAGGGACTATTGGGACTTTGTAACCCACTGACAAAAGAACTCCAGTTTGGGAGAGGTAGACCTGTTTTTGATTTAAACAAAACCTCAAAAGGGTCAAGCTCCTTGAGCTGTTCCAAGTCTTCCTCTTCTAATAACAATTCATAAGTGACAATTTCCCAAAACTCCTCTTTATCTGTTTGTGATACTAAAGATGAGGTATCAATACCTCTCTTTTGTAGACTCAAAATAATTCCAATCAATTCTTCTTCCTCTTCAGACCTCAACAACACTTCTTGGATTTTATCATCTACAATTTTATTTTCAGGACTTCTTGAAAGTTCAGGGAACAAAGATTTAGAAATATTAGAAGTACCTGGTATATCAGAGAACCTTTGTCTACCCCTTGAGATGATATTTGGATTCTCCACAGGACTAGGTGGATTTGGGTTTGGATTACTCCTTGTATATCTTCCTCTCGAAGCCACCTTTTAAACTTTAAAAATCAATGAAGTCACCAAGGTAGAATGCAGCCTCGAAAATCACTTTG